>PVHX01001689.1:0-27361 GCA_004024805.1 Geosciurus inauris
AGTTTTTTTTTAAAGAGCAAGATTTCACAGACTTATTGGGAGACAAGTATCAGAGGAGGAATAAAGGAAACTTCATCTGAATCCAAAATGCTTTAGTCTTTCTAGATCCATATTTCCACACTTCTCACCAAAATAAAACCACAAAAATTTCAGAAGAAAATGTGTGAGAAAATAAGACTTACACAAAGCCTAAGAATTTCAACATCTATGATTAACTGCATTTTTTAAAAAGCCTCTTCATGTTTGAAATATTAGCTGAGGCAAAAGATGAACTACAAACTAGGAAATATTTGTAAATTATGTCAAAGATAAAGGTGTAATCTTTAATATATAAAAAGCATCTGCAAAATCAAGAAAAGACCAACAATCCAACAAAAGAGAAAGCCAGTAACTATTGACTGAATGACTGTTCATTCAGTCAATTATACAGATGAGGAGAAAACAGACGAAGATGCTAAATGTGAACATCTCGGCTATGGTGGAAAGAAATAGAGACAGACACTTCCCTCACACAGGCCCAACTTTAGCTTTAGAAAATCAATTTCAATATGCAATTGTTTTATAGATATTTCCCATCTCATACAACCTTGCCCCAATGTCAGCTAAAAATTGAAGACAGTAACTTCCTGTTTGGTACAATTTCAGGTTTATTAATAAAGTCAAAGAAGTGGTTCCCATGCTGCCTTCTCATGCCTAAACTCCCACCACTAGAGATCTGTTCATTTAACTTACATATTTCCCTACCAAAAACAAATAGACAAGGGATAAATTTCCCCAGGACCTTCTAATTATAATTTGGTCTAAGTAATAATAGCAATTTCATAACCTTGTACTAAGTTTTACGCTTTACAACATACTGTCACAACAAGATCTATTAAATCTTGTCAATAATTCTTAGAATAACAAAAAGAAATATGATTCAGACTTTACAGATACCTCTTCAGCAATGAAACAGATTCAGGTTTTCTGATTGCAAATTCTGAACATGTTCCTGAATCCCAGGCTGTATGTAGGAGGGTGTGTAAAGTCTTTTCTTGAGACAGCATTCTGGCAGGGGGCATAGGGGGAGAGAATGAGGTCATGAACTCCTTGTGTTTCTGAGTCAAGTAAGGAGAGAGAGAGAGAATAATAAAGTACTCAAGGAGTGGTAAGGTGCATCAAAGACACAGAAAACTTTACACAAGGATATTCAACAATGAGGTAATTCTATGCACTTATCAGAAGGGCCAAAATCTAAAACACTGACAATCCCAAATGCTGGTGAGGATAAAGAATGGCAGAGCCAGGTGCAGTGCCGCATGCCTGTAATCCCAGCACTTTGGGAGGTTGAGACAGGAGAATCGCAAATTCAAAGCCAGCCTCAGCAACGGCAAGGTGCTAAGCAATTCTGAAAGACCCTGTCTCTAAAACACAAAAATAGGGCTGGGGATGTGGCTCAGTTGTCGAGTACCCCTGAGTTCCATCCCTAGCACCCAAAACAAAAGAATGGCAGGGCCTCTCATTCATTGCTGGTGGGAACACAAACAGTACAGCCACTTCGGAAGACCATTTGGCACACACTTTTTAAAAAAGTGTATACATACTCCTACCATTATAACTACCAATTGTATTCCTTGTTATTTATCCAAATGAGTTGAAAACTTATGTCCTCACAAAATCCTTCACATGGACATTTACAGCAGCTTTATTTATAATTTCTAGAACTTGAGAGCAAACCAAGATGTCCTTCAGTGGGTGAATGGATGAATAAATCGTGATGCATTCAGACAAAGGCACATTGCTCAGGGCTAAAAGGAAATGAGCCATCAAGCTATTGCAGACCTGGAGAGACCTCAAATACATATGACTAAGTGAAAGAAGCCAATCTGAAAAGGGTGCATACTGTACTATTACAACTATTCAGAGGGAGGAGTAAAACTGCCAAGATAATTAAAGTTATTTTTATGGTAGTTGCTAGGGGTTGTGGAGGAGGGAAGGATGAATTAGCAGAGCACACAATATTTTTATGGCAATGAAACTCTTCTATCTGATTATATAATGGTGGATATGTTTCTTTATATGTCAGTCAAAACCCACAGAATGTACACCACCAAGAACAAACTCTGATGTAAACTATGAAGTCTGTGTGATAATGATGTATCAGTGTAGGCTCATCAGTTATAACAAATAAACCATCCTGGTACTAGACACTGATAATGGGGGAGGCAAGATCATGTGAGAGGGCAAGATAGGGATATATGGGAATATGTGAACTTTATACTTTTCCTTCAATTTTGCTATGAACCTACAACTGCCCTAAAAATTAAGTCTCTTAGTTAAAAAACCAATTTGCTGATCTGTAAATGTCCATAGATGTTTCCAACTCCTTCTTGCCTCTCAAGAAACTAAACACCTAGCTGGGCGCGGTGGCGCACACCTGTAATCCCAGCACTTTGGGAGGCTAACACAGGAGAATCCCGAGGTCAAAGCCAGCCTCAGCAACGGCGAGGTGCTAAGCAACTCAGTGAGACCCTGTCTCTACATAAAACACAAAATAGGGCTGGGGATGTGGCTCAGTGGTCCAGTGCCCCTGAGTTCAATCCTTGGTACAAAAAAAAAAATGAAAGAAACTAAACACCCTAATGTTTTCCAAACAGAGATCACAGGAAATTGCTGAGCATCTATGATTGTAAGCATTACTCATATTCTCACCATTGTGACCAAATTACTCTTTACCCTACCCTCTGAGTTTAAATTTCAGTAACTGCATTTTTATTTCTACACAATCTCTGTGGCTCTCCTGCTTCATTCTTTTCTCATATTCTCACTTCCTTTTATTAGAACTTTGATGATTTTTTTTTTTAGTATACAGTGGTCCCTCATCCAGTTTTGCTTTCTGCAGTTTCAGTTACCTATAGTTGACTGTGGCCCTCAAATATTAAATGGAAATTTTCAGAAATAAACAGTCCATAAGCTCCAAGTTGCATGCCATCCTGAGTAGTGTGACGAAATCTTGTGCTCTTACTCCATTTCTTTGTCCAGAGTATTCATGCTGTATACTCTACCCACCCATTAGTTACTTAGTGGCTGTCTTAGTTATCAGATTGACTGTCACAGTAACACAGTGCTTTTATTCAAGCAGCTCTTATTTCCTTAATAATGGCCCCACAATGCATGGGTAATGCTGCCGGCAATTTGCTATGCCAAAGAGAAGCTGTAAAGGGCTTCTCTAAAGTAAAAACATGAAAATGCAATGAGATATTTTGAGAGACTACATTCATAAGAATTATATTACCATAAGTTATTATTATTATTCTATTTAACAATAATAATATTTTATTTTAGAATAATAATATTTATTTTATTCTATTTTAGCTATTGACTCTCTTACTACACCTAGTTTATAAATTAAACTTTATCATAGGTCTGATGTATGTATAGGTAAGAGCATCATATATATATAGAGTTCAGTACTATGTGTGCTTTCAGAAATGTACTGGAGGTCTTGGAACTTCTCCCTGGCAGAAAAACAAAGACTAGTGTATTCATTTCATGGTCTCCATTTAATAGCTCTGCTTTCAGAAGTTCCTGAGGCTCCAAACATGCTGACTCTTTTGCCTGATGACACCCAAATATGACATATTTTTTTACTGTCCGTTTTGTAATTTTGGTTATTGAGTTCAACTCTAGTGGGGCTCTATCTGTGCAAATACCAAATGGCCTGAGATAAGGGTTTACTCAGTATTTTCTTCTGGACTTGCATGAAACAAGTGGTGTGTTCACTTTTTATCTTAGGAGCATCTAAGAGCATGCAGGTATAAATTAAAACCCCAAATTTGTGCAAAGAATTTGTCATTAATGAATATAGTTCTGTATTCTCTTTATTTCTGAAACTCCTGCTTAGAACTCAGAAAGAGACACATGAATTTTTCTACATTGTGTCTCTGCAAGTAGATGGGATTTTTTTTCTGTCTTTTTCTCAAAAGCTGTGATCTTTCTTCTTTTCTTTTTCTTTTTTTTTGGGGGGGGGGGTACTGGAAATTGAACTCAGGGGCACTCAACCACTGAGCCACATCCCCAGCCCTATTTTGTGTGTTTTATGTAGAGGCAGGGTCTCACTAAGTTGCTTAGTGCCTTGCCATTTCTGAGGCTGGCTTTGAACTCAGGATTCTTCTGTCTCAGCCTCCCAAAGTGCTGGGATTACAGGCTTGCACCACCATGCCCGGCTATCAAAAGCTGTAATCTTTTGAGTGACTCAGGTTTTTTCAGTGGTCTCAGTTCCAACTCCCTGCCACACAAAGACCCACAATTTTATCTCCTATCTCTACTTGAGTTTTAAAATTCAAATACCTTATTTAACTCTCTGCTTTCTTGTTGCCGTTTCCTGAGCTGCTTTCCTCTGCCACATTCTTCTGCTTTGATGTTGTCTCTCACCCTAGGTCCAAAGCAATGGAGTTGGCCATCTATGAACTGAGATCTCTGAAACCATGAGCCTCAAATACACTTTTCCTCCTCTACATTGTTTTAGTCAAAAATTCTGACCAAAACGCAAATTGGTATTGAGAAGTGGGGTCATTATTGTGACTAACCTGACCGTGTGGTTCAGAAGCTTTGGGAGTTTTTTGCCATTTGAAGGAGAAATGTTGAAAAGCTCAGAGATGCAAGCTGGAAAAGTTTAGAATGTTGTAAATGGAACTTAATGGGTGACTCTGGTGAGAGCTCAAAACCCCAGAATGCCAATAGGACTGTGGACAGTAAAAACTGGACTCAGAGGAAAAGAAGGACTCCATTGAAAACTGGACTAGAGGCCATTCATGTGACATTCTAGCAAAGAAGTTGTCTGCATCTTGCCCATGTCCTGAGACTCTGTGAGGCTGAATTTAAAGGTGAAGGACTAATTAATCTGATGGAGGAAATTTCAAGGCAGCACAGTATTCAGGTGATGGCATGAATATTGCTGGAAGCTTTTGGTCAAGTTTACTGTGATAATCAGGAGTAGAAATCAAAGTAGAAAGATTTGAAATGCTTGCAATTTGGCCAGGAGGTGTGGTTGTTAAAGACATTACAGCCACTGAAGAAATGCTAAGTACTTTACCCAGAAACAATAGGAATGATGGCTTGAGGGCATCTCAGGAATTGGTAAGACCACCCCCATCTCAAGCTCAAGGGTATAAAAGTAAAAATTCCTTTGAGAAGAGACCACTGGGGGACCCTGCTTGCCCAGGAGAGTATTAGAGGTTGTTCCACCATGCTCAGCTGCCCAGGCACTCAGAGGCTGCTGCAGCCACAGTGCCAGGAGATTTGGCTACTGCTCCAGATGGTGGCATACCTTGGCATCACCCATGTGGTGCTGGTTCTACAGGACTGCAGGATGCTGGAGTTAGGGGATTGTGGAGGCTTCCACAAAGATTTCAAAAGAAAGTTTGTAAGGTCAGGCAAAGTGTAGCAGAGTCAGAATGCCTGTGGGCAGCCCCTGAAAGAAATGTGTGAAAATGTAGAAGGAAGCCAAAGCTCCAGTGGAGACCCCCCAAATTAAGAAATGCCAGTACTGTGGAACATCTACTGAGGAAAACTGCAGGATGAAGCAGAAATAAGCCAAGAGAGAGGCCCTGTGGGCTACAACTAACAAGGTCATAAGAATGTGGCTACACAAACCTTGGGAGAGAACATCACAATGCAACATGCCCCAGATGCTGGATGTGGAGCTATAGGACTTGTTTGCTCAGTACAGTTTCAGGCTTGCTTTGGTCCCATACATCTTTCTATGCCTCTATTTCTTCCTTGATGGAAATGTTTACTCTGTGATTTTATATATTGGATTATGTAACTTGCTTTTGATTTTTATAAGGTGCACACAGAGTTTGCCTTGAGTTTGAGAGGAGACTTTTGACTTCGACTATTGGGTAGTCCATGAGCTCCAAATAAACTTTTCCTCCTCAAAAAAAAAAAGCCCTTATTTAACAGAAACAATAAACTATAGCACCCCCAAGTTTGCTGTGCCATCACCCCTACTCTTCAGTTCCTTCTGATTTGGGGATTTCCCCCTTTAATTTCACTATTTCTTATGATAAGATATAATGGTTACAAATAAAAAGCAGGGGCTCGCTGGGCAAGGTGGCACATGCCTATAATCGCAGCAACTCAGGGAGAATGATGCAGGAGGATCACAAGCTCAAGGCCAGCCTCAGCAACTTAGAAAGACCTTCAGCAATTTATCAAGAACCATCTCAAAATAATGGAGATGTATCTCAATGGTAGAGCACCTCTGGCTTCGATTCCCAATACTGAAAAAGAAAATTTAGAAACTAATATTTTTTTGGAAATTGCTAGTGAATCTACACTGGTATAAAATAACTACATATCATGTGTTGTTGTTGCTGAATCCATTATAAATGTGCATTTGCATTCACCTATATCAGTCTTTTTCCATACCATTGTGAGAATAGATGTAAATACCAAAAATAAAACCAATTGATGAAAAAATTTCTTTAAAAAATGCTGCTATATGCTATTCAACATTTCTAGTTATTTCCTAGTTTGTAGACTACCACAATACTAGAAAAGGAGTCACCAGACACGTTGTTATTCCTTTTAATAATAAGATGTTATTCCTTTTAATCCTCATCCCAACTCTGCAAGATAGATAATCATATTCCCATTTCACAAATGAGAAAATCAAGAATCATGGAAGTTAAATGATTTTCCCAAGGTCATACAACTAACGCTGTCTGACCTCAAAGACCATTTCCTTCCCCTTACCTCATATCACTCCTCTGAAGAGACAACCTACTTTTTCTACGATATCTAAAAGGAGTCCAGAGCTTACAAAGAGTTTATACCGAAGAGTTCTTTAAGTGTTCTCCTTGAAGAACATTCTTTAAATATATATATATGTTTCTGGCAAGGTTCCATTATTAATTATAAGGATGAATGGTGAACCAAAGAATTATGAAGGCTGGATGCAACTAGACATCACCTTTGGGTAAACTGTCAAAAATCCTCGAATAGGCTTGTCTGAGCCATGCAGAGAATGAGAAGCACACCATCCCTCTCTAGGCAGCTGGCCTCATTCTATCCAAGGTGGGGAAATCAGCAGGAGGTCTAGAGGATTGGCTCTGCCTGGAATCTGTAGGAGAAAATGGACACAGGAGAGGTTAATGTCCATGCTGAGGAATCATGAAACCAATAGCACAGGGTTAGAAACTGGCCCAAGGCCAAACACAAAATATAGCCATAATTGGAGCCTTCCCAAGTAGAAAAAGGTTATTAGTGGAACCACATTAATCACAATGATTAATGCTGAAACCTGGGCTTTTTATTATGTAAAAGGCTCAAAAGAGTATATTGATAGGCAAGGGGGAGAGAGGAGAAGGTTACAATTTTGCAGAAATTAGTGAGCCAAGAGGGACGGTATATATTCAGGATATAATTTGAAAATTCAAAACCTGGATGTCACACATACCATGCTTAAAATCTGCTTATGCAAAGAAGTTTGCCAGAAAGCAAATGTGCCTACAGATGGCCCACGGGGAAGCAATTGGGTAGCCCCTGCATGCTGCAAGGGCAGCCAGGCCAAGGGATAAGACAGGGACAGGGGAGGCACACAGGAGCTGAGAGCAAAGACCTTGCTGTCCGTGGACCTCTCAGAGTTCACAGCCTGCCAAGGGCAGTGCACAAGCAGTGCCATCTGGAAACTCTGGGGCCTTTAAAAATCTCCTATCTCAGACAAGTCAAGGCAGAGGGTTGGTGCTAACTGGTATAAGTTGGGGAGTCTGAGGAGGAATTGCAAAATCCTGTGCTGAATCAAAGTAAAAGTACACAAGCAAAAGCCTTATCCCTGAATTCAAGTCAAGCTAGATGAGAGGTTGGTCAGTGGTGAAAGAGATGCAGAAAAATGAAAAGTAAGAAGGAAGTTGGCCCTGGAGAAAATCAGAAGGTGCTCAAGTGACTTTGGTGGTCTGACCATTATCATTGTCCTGGACACAAACTAATGGGCAGAGAAGGACCAAGAGCATCCTTACTTATTCCTGAGCTTCCCAAACTGAGAACAGACCATTAAGTAATTGTTCTCTGCCTTAGATTTTATAGAAAGAAGAGAGGCAAATGATGTGTGCTTTTTAAATTAATTTTGACATGTTTGTTTCCAAAAGGATCTGGAATGTTACAATACTAAAGCAGGGGCACAAAGCAGTAAAGATGCTTGGCAGAGACTGGTCACTCTTCAACAGGCCTCCTCAGCCCATCACCCCTCCAGGGCTACCCCTACTGAGTCACTGGGGTCACTGAGTCTCTGGACATTATGCATAGCTCTGAGGACCAGGGACATGTCTCAGGCCTGGCTTCATGGATACTTCCTTCAACCAGCACCATGTTACTAGGCACCATGGCGAAACTGGAGCATCTCTGATGGTCTTTGCAATTTTCTTAAGCTATGGCTTAGGACATGTGGAGTAAAGAAGAAGTTCCCTGCACTAGCTTTCCCCCAGATCTCCCTGAATGCTCCTACCACCCCTTCATTCTCCTCTCCACCCTCAACTCTTTCTCTCCATACCAGATGGGATTCCTTCTTCCTATTCTCATCTGAAAGGAACCACTTATAAGGAAAGTCTCTCAAAAATATTGACACTCAGGGCTAGGGATAAAACTCAGAAATAGAGCACTGGCCTGGCCCTGGATCCAACACCCAACACTGCAAATAGATGATAGGTAGGTAGATAGATAGACTGACAGACAGACAGATAGAGAGTAGATAGACAGACAGACCCTCTTATATTTAGGCTCATCTGAACTGTAAGATCCCTGATAGTAAGATTTCATCTTCATGCTTTCAGTACCTACCCAGTTTCTGGCATTCAGTAAGCACCCATGTAAGTTTGGTGAAATAAACTAAACTATACTGAATTAAAGAATGGAGAGAAGGGATTAGGAATAAAAAGTGGAAAAGAACCCCCAAGTCTCAAGATAAGGACATGAGGCAGTAAGCGGGGAAGGGGGAGTAAGCAGGGCCACAGCATTGCCACTTCAATTCACTTGCCAAGAGAACTTCTGAATTTCACTTATCCCTTTTTTTTAATTTTCCTGCAAATCTCAGACAGCAGTACAGTTATAGTCACGACCATATTCACTCACAGAGGTACAAGCATGCTCATCATGATTCAAATAGATCTGGTTTCCTCCTCCTCCTCCTCCTCCTCCTCCTCCTCTTCTCTCTCCTTCTTCCCAGCTGCCATGAGCTGAGAAGCTTTCCTCTGCCACCCTTCCACCATGATGTCATACCTCACCTCACACCCAAAATAATCAAGCCAGCTGACCTTGGACTGAAACCTCTGAAATCAGAAAAAAAAGTCTGGAGAATAGTCACCACACTGGCATTAGAAGTTTTCCTCATGGCAATGAGATTTTAGTAACTAACATGTTGGGAGAGGGTGTAGACAAAATTAGGACTCCAAAACATTATGTGAAAGTGAAAACAAGAATAAACTACAGCCTACGAAGACTGGAGAATGAACCAAAGCCCCCAGCAAGATCCAGGCTGGATCAGTTACCCCAGAAATCCACAGCTGCTCAGCAAATCCCTGCTTGAGCTGGAAGAGAGAGAAGCTCACCCTGGAGGGCAGAGTGGATGAGTACACAGGTGGGGAAGGGTCATGTCCACAGTGTGCTCTGCTGGAGGGGAAAGATCAGGACAGAAGGAAGGAACTCTGTCCTTTTCTCTGCTTTCTTCCTTTCAGTAAATGACTTTCATTTAAAAAAAAAAAATCTGGGCAGGAATGGGAAGTTGGTAGGGCAAGTTTCCAAGGGTCAGTGTGCATGAGGCACTAGTGAGACCCTTGGAAAATAATCCATACAAGGGAAGAAAGAATTAAGTGTCCAAGTTTGGACTAACTAGCATAATGAATTGGAAAGAAAGGGGTGGAGCTGAGCATAGCACACCTGCTGTCTGTCAGCTCCCTGTCCAGGCTGCTCCCTGGGGATGTGTGCCAGAATTCAAGATGAAGGACACTGTGCCAAACATTAAAGGATAATTTTAAGAGAGAGATTTTTCTTTTAAAAAGATAGCATACATTATGTGGTTGCTACTGTAGATATTGAAGAAAAGTCTGAGTTCCACATAGACTGGTCATACATCCCAGGTTTCCCAGCAAAGTCCCAGTTTACACCTGTTATCTTAACTGGTAATCCTCTTTCAGTTTATTTTTGTGTCCTAGTTCAGAAAATAAATTATATGGTCACCCAAGTTCTGGGGGACATCATTGGAACAAATATAAGTAATTCACATATTTCCTTTTCTTCTTTACTTTTTTTTTTTTTTTTTTTTTTTGTACCAGGGATTGAACTCAGGGGTACTCGACCACTGAGCCACATCCCCAGCCCTATTTTGTGTTTTATGTAGAGACAGGGTCTCACTGAGTTGCTTAGCACCTTGCCATTGCTGAGGCTGGCTTTGAACTCGGGATTCTCCTGTCAGCTTTCCAAAGTGCTGGGATTACAGGTGTGCGCCAGCGCGCCCGGCTCACATATTCCTTTTCTAACACACAATCTCCTCATATTCTTAAGGAAGGTTGCAATTTCAAGGTCAGATAGAAAATTTAGCAAGACCCTGTGTCCAAATAAAAATAGAAAGGGTTGAGGGTATAGGTCAATAGGAGAGTGACCCTGGGTTCAATCCTCAGTACAAAATTTAAAAATGTATATATATACATACACACACACATACACACACACACACACACACACACACACATATATATGGAATAAGAAAGGCATCAGATTTAAAAGGCAATACTAGAAGTTATAAGAAAGTAAAGGAATGCCTCATGAACTCTGAAAGAAATTGTTTCTAACACAAATTTATATACTCGTTTTATCTATCAATCAATTTTGAAAGTATCTCACAAAATATCTCTATCGTGCACCTTTTTCTGAGAAAACCTTTTGTCAAGAAAATGGGCACCACAAAAATTATAGAGTTAACCATGGAAAAGAGGACACAGAGTCTGGACAACAGGAAGTTCAAGACTGGAGAAAGAAAAAGAGAAATGCCCAGGATGACACCTGGGAAGGCACTAGAGGACCACTAGTTACGACTGAGAAAGAGGAAAACATATGTTATTCGACAGGTTTATGTGGAAAATTGCATTGAGTACAATTTTATAGAATCATGGCAAGATGTCAGGAGACACAGCCAGAAATTACAGAAAGTAAAAGAAGATCATTGTTAATTTTAGGAAAAACAAATTGTTCGGGAAAGAAATAAAATAATAATTTTTTATATTAAAATAAAAAATATTTTTTAATTTTTATATTAGAATAAAAAAATAATTTTTCAATACCGATGCATTTTTTATTTCTTCTAATTAGTTAGACATGACAACAGAATGCATTTCGTTTGTACACAAATGGAGCACAACTTTTCATTTGTCTGGTTGTACACGATGTAGTGTCACATCATTTGTGCAATCATACATGCACCTAGTGTAATGATGTCCTCATTCCACCATTTACCTACCCCAGGCCCTCTCCCCTCTCATCCCCACCCTTTCCAAAGTTCCTCCATTCTTCCCATGCCCCCTCCTCCCATTATGGATCAGCATCCCAGATAATGCACTCTTAAGTCAGGAATGAGCATAATTAAACAATACACTAAAAATAGTGAATGTGGATTTTACTACAGTTCCTTAATCTTTCGATTATAGCTGGAGGGTGGCAGAAGATGTAAACTTCTTATCTCCCCATAATAAATCCTGTCTTAAAGTGATTCATCAAGACAGCAGTGTATCTATATTATTTACAAACCTGGAGGTAAATATTAGACAGAAAAAAGATTAAAAGTCAAAAGAGCTTCTGGAGAAAAAAAGAAGAGCTGTTAAATGGGGGCATATGTGTCTTTTTTAAATATGTCTAGCACTCCTTGACTTTTTAAAATAATAGGCGTGTACTTCTTTAGCAAAAATAAAACTACTCTTTTGAAATGTTAAGACTTCTTTGTGGGCTCTTTTTCTTCCATCTAGTAATTTTTTTTAATTATAATAATAAATCTGTGTACGATGATAGGAGCCTCTGGCACTAATGAGGGGTGAAAGACACGATCTCCATTTCAAAGTCCTTGTTGAAGACAGAACAGACCCAACAGCCTGAACGGTGAGTACCAAGGGTATTTTTCATAATTTCTGGCATCCAGAACTGTTTGAGTAGCCTCCTTGAGTTCAGAAAGTCACTGCCAGAGTACTGCCGCCTTCCCAGCATAGAAATCAGACCCCCGCTTTCCCAGGCGTCTTGGCAGCCAGCAATTATGGGGATTCCACAGGGAAGAAAGTGATGTAAAGAAGGAGGCTCCACGTGGGAGCCATTGTGGCAGGCAGACCACCAGCTCCCAAGGGCAGCTGAGGTCTTAGCAGGCAGCAGGCCAGACCAGCAGCAGCAGCTTGAGCCACACTGCCCATGAGCCCGTCCATGGAGCCAGCCTCTCCTTCTGGCTGTGTTGCTTCAAGTTTGATTCACTGACCCCTTCTGTGATTCTCCTTCTTTTCTATATATATATTTTTTTTTTAATTAGTGCATAATAGTGGGATTTGGTATTACGTATTTGTATATGCACATGACATAACAATGTAGTTTGGCCAATATCATTCCCCAGTATCTTCCCCCTCCTTCTGTGATTCTTTAAGAGGCCTGATACCCTTTCATAAATTCCTATAAATATATAGGTTTTTGTTGTTGACAATCAGGAACTTTGATACGGTGAGTTAATGCGGTATATCCTGGAATAGGGATTTGGGAGAGGACAAGAGAACATCAGAGAATTCTGGAATATTGAGCCCCAAAGGAAACTTCCTTTAACAGCAGGAAGAAAGAGAAACAATAGACATGTTACATGTTACATGTCAGATTGGAGGACTGGATTAGCAAATACTCAAAGATGCCATCTATAGAGTCTTCCTAAATTCATGCCATAAATTTTAGAACAGGGTGAATTTCTAACAGCAGATAAGGCCAGAGCCACAAAACTATGTAGTTGTACTACTGTTGTGGTGAGCCGAGATTTATCCACAAGCTGAGGTATTCAGGAAGCACAGGCTACAGTAGTCACAAACCTGAAAAGAAACCCAGATGTCACATTCAGATTGTCCTGGACATTGCTTTCCTCTGCTCAAGCCCTCTAGTGACTACCTGTCTCCCTCAGTGAGTTCCTCTCCCATTAACTCTGAGTCCCTATGTCCCACTCTCTTCACTTCTTGAGCTCCAGCTACTGTCCTTACCATTCTTCAAACATGCCAGCCATGCCCCTACCTCAGGGCTTTTGCACTGGCAGGACCCTCTCCCTAGAACATTTTTTCTCAGAAATCCACATGACTCATCATTCATTCCCTTTTTTCAAGAGAGATGAGGCCTGCCCTGAGCAGCCTGTTTCAAATTCCACTCCTCTCAAGCACTCAGAGCCATGTAATTCACTACACAATTTAGTTATTTCTTCAGTTTATTAACAGTGTCCCTCGACTAGACTGAGGGCGTTGGGTCTCAAATGAAGTGATTTGTTCTTTTCTTAGTTTCTGTGTCAACAAATCTTCCAAGGAAGCAAAATCTCTTTAGCAGTTCCATATTCACAAGCAATGTTGGATTTTAAAAAGAAAAGTGCTATCCTCCTGGCCTGAGGACAACAGGGCTCACTTTGTACCCGAACTGAAGTCAGAAGGGTAGTGTGACAGGCAGACTGCGGACTCTTAACTGATGGTCTCCCAAGGCAGTTAGCAAACAACTTACAAAACACAGATCTCTGCTCCCTGACAGCCCCTCCTGACAGCCAAGAAGGTCAGATTCCATCATGTCCTTCAGATCTGAAATCTTGTATTAGGAAAGAAAAATACACACACACACATACACACACACACTCCTTTCCATGTGTAATAATCCCCCCTCTCCCAAATCTGACATGGTGACTTCATACCAAACTTCAATTACAACTAAGATCCAAATACATGAATGAAATGGCAACAGACATTCCTGGTACAGAATGCCACCCACGTTAATCTTTCCAGCATTGTCCACATTTGGAAATGAGAATGAAATGGGGGCCATCGGGGGCCTGATCAATGCTCCTGGGAGAATCCAGATGAACAGCTGCACCCCTCCCTCAGTGTGTGCTCCCATGTGGTCCTGCCCCCCCCCCATGCTGGGAGAGTGCCAATGTCATTGGAAACCACAAGCACCTGGGGCCACTTAGGCTCTCTCAGGCCCTCCCAGACAAGTGGGGCTTCTACCAGTCTGGGTTTCAAGAGCCTGCGAAATACAGAACAGAGAGAAATGGGCAACTGTCCTGTACGCATTCATTTGAGCTTCTGTAACAAAATACCACTGACTGAGTGTCTTAAACAACAGAAATCCATTGTTGCCAGCTCTGGTGGCTGGCAAGTCCAAGATGAAGGACAAATTCAGTGTCTGGTGAGGGCCTGCCCACTGGTTCATGACTGCCATCTTCTCACTGTGTCTTTTGTTTTAATATTTTTTTTAGCTGTAGATGGACACAATATCTTTATTTTATTTATTTTTATGTGGTGCTGAGAATCGAACCCAGTGCCTCACACATGTGAAGCAAGAGCTCTACCACTGAGCCACAAGCCCAGCCCCCTCACTGTGTCTTAACGAGGCAATGGGGAAAGGGAGTTCTTATAGCTCCATCCCCCACCCCAATACTGGGGATTATTATGGCTTACATGTGAGGTGTCCCCCAAAAGCTCAGGTGTGAGACACTGCAAGAAAACTTAGAGGTGCAATGATTGGGTTATGAACATCTTAACCTAATCAGTGTGTTAATTCACTGATAAGGATTAACTGAGTGGTGACTGTGGGCAGGTAGAGTGTGGCTAGGGGAAATAGATCTCTAGGGGTGTTGCTTTGGGGCCTGAGCCATTTTCCTCCACCATGCTCTTCTGCCATGATTTTCTGCCTCATCTCAGGCCCCAAGGAATGGAGCCAGCTGTCTATGGACTGAGACCCCTAAAATCCTGAGCTCCAAAATAAACTTTTCCTCTTCTAAAATGTTTTTGTCAGGTCTTTTGGTCACAACAGCAAAAATGCTGACTAAAACAGGGATTGAACCCAAGCATGTTCTACCTCTGAGATACATCCCTAGTCTTTTTTATTTTTTATTTTGAAATTGGGTCTAGCTAAGTCGCCAAGGCTGTCCTTAAACTTGTGATCCTCTTGCCTCAGCTTCCCAAGTCACTGGGATTACAGGTGTGTGCCACCACGCCCAGTTTAGAACACTAATCCTATTCAGAAGGGTCCTACCCTCATGACCTTCTCATATCCCTAAGAATTCACCTCCTACTTCACAATCCTTAGCAAGAAAAGCAAAGCAGGAAGCATCAGGATACCAGACCTCAAATTATACTACAGAGCTATAGTAACAAAAACAACATGGTTTGGGCACCAAAACAAGCTTGAAGACCAATGGAATAGAAGACACAAAGACATACCCACATAAAAACAGTTATCTCATACTTGACAAATGCATCAAAAACACACATTGGAGAAAAGATAACCTCTTTAACAAATGGTGCTGGGAAAACTCAAAATCCATATGTAGTAGAATGACATTTAACCCTTATCTCTCATCCTGCACAAAACTCAGCTTACAGTGGATCAAAGACCTGAGGATTAGACCAGAAATTCTGTAGAAATTCTGCTAGAAGACAATGTAGGCCCAACACTCTTAACATATCGATTTAGGAACTAACTTCCTTGACAAGATTCATAAAGCACAAGAAAACAAGAGGGTGAAGAGAAAGCCTACAGAATGGGGGAAAATCTTTGCCACCTGTTTCTCAGATAGGGCACCAATATCCAGGATATATAAAGAACTCAAAAAACTTAATGCCAAAAAAAAATCCCAATCAATAAATAGACAAGGGAATAAACAGACAATTCTCAAAAGAAGAAATTGAATGGTCAACAAATATATGCAAGTTCAACATCTCTAGCAATTTAAGATATGCAAATTAAAACTACACTGAGATTTCATCTCACTCCAGTCAGAATGGCAATTATCAAGAACACAAGTAACTATAAATGTTGGCAAGGATGTGGGGGAAAAGGTGCACTCATACATTGCTGGTGGGACTGCAAATTGATACAACCACTCTGGAAAGCAGTATGGAGATTCCTCAGAAAACTTGGATTGGAATCACCATTTGATCCAGTTATCTCACTCCTCAGTATATATCCAAAAGATTTAAAATCCGCACACTACAGTGGCACAGCCACATCAATGTTCACAGCAGCTCAATTCACAATAGCTAAGCTATGTAGTCAACCTAGATGCCCTTCAACAGATGAACAGATTTTAAAAATGTAATATATATATATACACAATGGAATATTAGCCATAAAAAAGAATGACTTTATGACTTTTGCTGATAAACAGATGGATTTGGAGATTATCATGCTAAGTGAAATAAGCCAAACCCAAAAAGCCAAAGATTAAATATTTTCTCTGACATGTGGAAGCTAACCCACAATAAGGGGGGAATAGAAATTCAGTGGAGTAGACAAAGGGGGATGAAGGGAAGGGAAGGAGGATGGGAAAAGGAAAGACAATGGAATGAATCTGACATAACTTTCCTGTGTTCACATGTGAATACACCACAGTGAATCTCATCATTGTGTCCATCTATAAGAAATTAATTTAAAAAAAAATAATTATGGGTAGATTGCAGAAAGATCAGTAGAGGGAAGGGAGGAGGGGTTGGGGGAGGGAGGAGGAAGGAGAAGTATGGGGAACTAAATTAGAACTATAGTCCATGCTTTTATAATTATGCCAAACTGGATTCTACTGTCATGTATAACTAAAAAGAACCAGTAAAAGAAAGTTTAAAAAAAAAAGAATTCATCTCCTAAAACCACCACATTGGGGGTTTGCTTTCAACACATGAATTTTGAGGGATACATTCAGACTACAGCACACACAAGGACAATGAGCAGTCACAAGCAAGGAAACTTCTGGATCATGATGTCATAGGAAACAGGCTAAGAAGTCAGAACAGTATCACAGCTAGAGGCCTCAACCCAAATGCAGGCCTGATAGAGCCAGCAGGCTCGGGAAGCTGTGGCCCAGAATCAGGCATCAAGGTGCAGAGAAGGAAAGCATTTACAGAGCCCCTGAGGTCTCACTCTTGAAGAGGGTAGGAAACATTGAGGGTTCTGAATCACATTGGACTCTGGAGAACCAATAGCTGAAGAGGCAGCTGGCATCACTCTCATCAAGGTTAAGTGAGGTAAGGTCATCATCTGGACCACAGTGAGGTAGACAGCACCAGTCTGTGACCCAGGATGAGCTAAGGTGCAGCATAAATACATGCTAGACTCAACAGGCAGGGTTTACTGCTTAAAAAGTCCTCAAAAATGGATTTTTTTTGTATACCAAGCATTTAATAAATATATTGTGTGGTGATTTTTAAAGGAATCTCTTACAATGTAAATATTATTTGAGCGATGGCATAACTTTAGATCTCTGAATATTTTAATTTCTTGAAGTCAAACAGGTACACAAGTAGAAAGGACCACTTATGGTGTTTGTGCCCTGCCTGCCACCCGAGGGCTTACAGAATAGTGGATCTCAGACAGGAAAGGAAAACAACCTCACCAAAGCAGAATCTCTCAAGGGGAGGGGGACCCTCTTATTTGGTCCCAAGTAAGATCAGACTCTTGATTCTAACAAGCATTTCAGATTTCCCCCAGTTTCATTGGTTATCAGCATAAAATCACACACCACACTCACACACACACACACACACACACACACATTGCTAACTGGAAAACAACATTTGCATATATTTATGGCATATGATGTGATGTTTTGATGTCTGTATACATTGTGGAATAGTTAAATCAGGCTGGTGAACATATCCTTCACCTCACATGTTTATTTTTTGCGATAGTCTACTCTTTTAGCAAATTTTCAAATTCATTGTTATCAACTCTAGTCATCATGCTGCACAATAGATTCCTCGGAGTTACTCCTCCGGTCTAATGGAAGTTTCGGATCCTTTGTAACCAACATATTTTAACTTGAAACTTTGTGAAGGCAACAAAATGACTTCCTGAGGACGTCCAAGATCCTTTTCTTAGAGTGGGGAGCACCACGCAGGTCATTCTGTCAATACACAACAAACAGCAGGAAAACCATGGAGTGTTCTCAACCTGAGTCCACATTTCCTACACAGGGCACAAAGCTGGTGCAGTCAAGCAGAAGATTTGTCTTGAATCCTTTTGATTATATTTCAGATTACTCTTGGCAAATGCTTCTTCTGTCTTTACAACCATTCAATATATAATTTTTAAGCACAGAAGATTTATCTATGAGGCCTTCGAGATTTAGTGTTCCATTTTAACTATGTTCTAATTACGCTAAAGGTCCATGGCATGTGCTATTTCTTTAAGACACAAATTTCAATCCAATATTCTGCAGAATTAGTGGTCTGAGCCAAGTCACCATCTTTGCAAGTGAATAAACCTACCCAAATCCTCAAATTTGCATTTCAACACAATTCCATCCCTCCTTCACGTCCTAAGTTGTATGACATAGCTAAAGTTGTTTCTGTGTACAAAGTGGCTCCCAAAAGAAAGTCAGCTGCCAGAGCTAATGAAAACAATGCAGAAAAAAAGAAGATATCTGAAAAAGTAACGATTCTTACTGGATAAATAGGATCACTGAATACATTCAGGGTGGAATGTCAAGTTGGACAGCATCTATATTCTGAAGGACTCCAGCATGCATTCTATATAAAAACAATAAAGGCAATTTGTAAAACTGCTTCAGGACATTTTATAGCCAGTGTGAAATAAAAATTGCTCAGTGAGTGAGCAATAAGTCATTTTTGTAAGTTACTTAAATTTTTCAGTTACACTTACAGGGAAAAGTATATGCCATAATGGTGGAGATTCTTGCTGCTCTTGAGACATACTTTTACTAGCAAAAACATCTCAACCATTTATTCTGTTAGGTCTTTATTAACTGATAGCTCCAAAAGGTTTGCTTTCCCCAGCCTGCCCTGCCTGTGATATAATTGTCTCCCCAACCACAAGGCTCACTCTTGCCCATAGTCACCCTCCATGTACTTGAGTGACACATAGGATGGTCCCTGAGTGAACAGTTTCTACCTGCCTGGACTTCACTCTGAAAACAGGTACCTCTAGAAGCAGAAAGATTCATATGGTGACATTCTCTGGGTGACAATATTGAAAAGTCCCTAAGAATTAACAGTGACTATTCAATCATTTCATTTATTCACTTACTGTTTTTTTGGTTTTTTTTTTTTTCTCTTTGTGTGAAGTCCTTAAAAAATAAGCAGCATAACTCTTCATGACCTTGGAACACACAACTCTTTTGTAATACCAACATCAACCATTTGCCCACTCATGTGCGTTATTACCCAAAGAGGGTGGAATCTTTGAACTTGATGGGCTTCTCATCAACTCCCTAAGACCCAGCAAACTGAGGGTCTCCCTCCACAGGAAACATTTTCTTCCTTTTCATCATTTCCTCACAAGCCAGGAGAAGCTGCATGGAGTCTGATACAGGCATGCTTAGCACATTCGATATCTGGGACAGGTTATTTTATGATACCCTGCCTTCCTCTGTGCAGTAAAATTATTTTCAGTAATGATCATAAGATAAAATAAATAATAATAATGGCCAGTGAAATGCAGATGGTAAGGTTTTGTCTACTGAATTTCACATGTATAAAATCATGTCAGTAAAGTTAAAATAATAATAAACATAATAGTACAAAAATGAAAAGAAATAATAAAGGTTTTTCATCACCTCTGTTCCTCTCTCAAATCTGTGCTGTCCCCAGAGCTGAGAGTACCCTCAGAGGGGCACTGAGGCAAACAGCTGCCTTTTGATAACTCTGGCTGCATCATGTTGATTAAGTTACAGGAAGGAATTTAGGGCTTCACATATTTATCACAAAAAGCTTTGATGGTTTAATCCAGAGCATCTAATATGTTCCAAATCATTTTAGTAAACATGTGCCTAGGATTTCTCCCCGGATAACAATGTCCTTCTGGATCTTGCCTGATTTTTCACCATATTAGATCAGATTCACATTCAGTTGTCTAATTACTATAATTTCCTAGAAATATACAATGGCCTACACAATGTTCCCATAGTGGTTGTGTCATTATTTCGGTTGTTTTATCTTTTTTTTAAATATGCCTGTTTAAGTGGGGACCATTTTAATTCTAGCACCTCTGGAAGCAGAGGCAAAAGGATCACAAGTTCAAGGGCAACCTGGACAACTTAGCAAGACCCTGTCTCAAAATTTAAAAAATAAAAAGGGCTTGGGATGTGGCTCAGTGGCAAAGTGCCCCTGGATTCCACCCCAGCATCAAAAAAAAAAGAAAAAGAAATACACCTCTGCCGAGAATCCACATACACTAATCCCTGCAGGACACATAAGTCTTATAGTCCATTCCTTTAGCTACTCTTACAGTCTAAGACTTTCATGTCACATGTTTTACACAATTGTTAATAGCTTTATTTCATATGTATTGCTATTCCTGAACAGTAAATTCATCTCTTAACAATTGACTTAGTAAATATCTACTCTGTGCCAAGCACAGGAAATACACTAGTGAACCACACACAGGTCTACCTTCAAGGAACTTAAAGTCTAGTGAGGATTCAGACAGCATGTGGTTAATCACAATAAGGACCCCTTGGTGACACCATGTCTCTTTGCCATATGACAGTACTTCTTTCCTCTGTGGACTTGGCAAAGACTCTCTAGAAGGCCAAAACACTAACAAATTTATGTAACTTACAACATGAAAGAGAATGCCCATAAGTTCTGTAGTGTTTCTATCATGAACTTGTTAATTTGTAAAATCTCTGTTGGAGGATTTAGAAATACTAACTCTCAATACCTGAAAGGAGGAAGGAAAAGCTGTACCTGGATGCTATCACTTAACATCACCCTAGGTATCAAACAGGCAGGTTATATGCAAAAGAGACAGTATGTCTGGGACATACCTGCAGAGCTTAGTACTATACTGTCCTCCCGTGTGCCCCTCGTAAAATGGCCTGGGGCTAGGGTGCTCTCTAGCTCTGTATGGATCTTGGAAAAGATCAGGGAGAAAGATGGCACCCACAGAGCACTGAGCAAACACTGTTGTTGAATTCTGATTCCACTTTTTGTTTCCTTAAAGAGAAACTGAAGAAAGTGCTTCAAAGCACTTAGGATGAATATCTACCTCTTTAGAGCTCTGAACAATTTCTTCAATCCCTTACTTCAAGAACCTATTAATTAATTTGGGGCCTGTAAAGGAAAAAGAGAGTGCCCACTGATCATTGGTCAAAGTTTCCCCAACACCAATGAGTAGGATGTAGAGGGTGCAAGAGATCATTTCTTTTACCATAACAATGAGAAAAATACTCTTTGGAGACATCAAAAAGATGGGAATGTGAAGAAGTCTAAATTAATGAAGTTCCAGAGAAATACAAATCTTTAGTAGGTAAACATAAACTGGCAATTGTTGTTGTGTGTGGAGGCACCTACCAAGCTGAGACAGCAGGAGAGGCTCAGCTCACCAGATGGACAAGGACTTTCCTGGGTAAGGAAGCAATCAAAAAATGACCTCACATGAGCAAGAAGAGCACACTGGAGTCTTGAGGAACTGCACAGGCTGAGTTACATCTCTATGCAGCCAGTTCTCTCTTATGAAAATTTTTCTTAGGAAATTGTGGTGTAAGAATGGAGGCTGGGCTGGAAAGCAGAAAATGATCTTTCATGAATGCACAGCATCTAGATCCCAAAGCACCATTGAAAGGCAGGAACTTGACACTTGATTCTACTATCAAGACTCTAAAAATTAGACACAACTTGAAGTAATAAATTAGCCCCAACCCCTCTCAACTCCTGAGATGAAAGAGATCAGTTCTTGCCCCAACTACCTGAGGAGGAAAGAACAGTCCCTTTCTGGAGAGGAAAGAGTATTTCAAGTTTTGCTTGAATATAACATAACATGGCTCAGACCCAGGAGGAGAGACAGTCAATGCAAAGAGACCTACAGAAGTCTGAGATGTTGGATAACAAACAATATCTTCAACTAATACACATGTGATAAATAAATTAGAGAAAAATATCAACAAACTGGATGACAAGATAGAATTTCCATAGGTAAATAAAAACTGAAAATCAATCAAACTGAAAAATAAAATATGTGAATTTAAGAACTCAGACTGGACACAACAGAAGAAATGATTAAAACTCAGAGGAAATCATCCAAACAGAAGCACAGAAAGAAAATAATAATATATGGGGCTGAACTCCTAAAGTGCAAGAAATAAAATCAAGAATCAATAAATGGGATGGTTTCAAACTAAAAAGCTTCTTCTTAGCAAAAGAAACAGTGAATAAGGCGAACAGAGAGCCTATATTCTGGGAGCAAATTTTTGCCACATGCACAACAGATAGAGCACTGATCTCCAGGATATATAATGAACTCAAAAAACTTAACACCAAAAAAAACCAAACAACCCAATCAATAAATGGGCTAAGGAGTTGAACAGAAACTTCTCAGAAGATATACAATCAATCAACAAATATATGAAGAAATGGTCAACATCTCTAGCCATTAGAAAAATGCAAATCAAAACTACTCTAAGATTTCATCTCACCCCAGTCAGCATGGCAGTTATCAAGAATACAAGCAACAATAAATGTTGGTGAGGATGTGGGGGAAAGGCACACTCATACATTGCTGGTAGGACTGCAAATTGGTGTGACCAATCTGGAAAGCAGTATGGAGATTCCTTAGAACACTTGGAATGGAACCACCATTTGACCCAGCTATCCCACTCCTCAATCTATACCCAAAGGACTTAAAAACAGCATACTACAGTAATGCAGCCACTTCAATGTTTATAGCAGTACAATTCACAATTGCTAAACTGTGGAAGCAACCTAGATGCTCTTCAACAGATGAATGGATAAAGAAACTGTGATATATATACACAATGGAATATTACTCAGCAATAAAATAGAATCAATTATGGCATTTGCAGGTAAATGGATGGAGTTAGAGAACATCATGCCAAGTGAATTAAACCAATCCCAAAGAATCAAAGGCCAAATGTTTTCTCTGATTAGTGGATGCTGATATATAATGGGGGTAGGATGTGGAACATGGAAGAAACAGAGGAACTTTAGACAGGGCAAAGAGGAGGTACAGGAAGGGAAGGGGCATGGAGGTTAGCAAAGATGGTGGAATGAGATGGACATCATTACCCTAGGTACATGTATGAAGACACGAATGGTGTGACTCTTATCTTATTTACAAACAGAGAAATGGAAAATTGTGCTCTATATGTGTACTATGACTTAAAATGCACTTTTGTTTTAAAAAGTAAAAATAAATAAATTTTTAAAAAATAATAATAAAATATGGGGCTGGGCTGGGGCTCAGTGGTAGAGTACCCACCTAGCACATGTGAGGGACTGGGTTCGATCCTCAGTACCAGATAAAAATAAATAAATAAAATAAAGGTATTGTATTCACCTACAACTAAAAAAATTTTTAAAAAATAAAAAAAGATAATATATAGGGAATAACAGAGAAAACACTCAATACATCTGAGACAATATCAGGTGTATAACTGGGGTTCTCCCCCCCAAAAAAGAACTTTTTTTTTTGGTACCAGGGATTGAACTCAGGGGTACTTGACCACTGAGCCACATCCCCAGCCCTATTTTGTGTTTTATGTAGAGACAGGGTCTCACTGAGTTGCTTAGTGCCTTGCTGTTGCTGAGGCTGGCTTTGAACTCACGATTCTCCTGTCTCAGCCTCCCAAAGTGCTGGCATTACAGGCATGGACCACCACACCCAGCAGAAAGAACATTTTAATGGGTGAAATGTTTGAAGAGAAAAATATCCAAGGATTTTCAAAACTTAATTAACATTATCAACCTATAGATTCAAGAAGTTCTGCACACCCTAAAAAGGATAAATGCAAAAAAGTCTACATCTAGTAGATCAGACTCAAGTGCTAAAAAGCAAATGAGAGGATCTTAAAAGCAGCCATGAGAGAAAAAGATACATTGCATTCAGGGGAATAATAACAATGAATAATTTCTCACTACAAATAGTAAAAAAAAAAAACCTGGAAAAAAATTGAATTGCATATTTCAAATGCTTGAAAGAAAAAAATACCTTGCATTCTGTACACAGCAAAAACACCCCTCAAAAATGAAGGAAAATTAAAATTTCCACTTGCATATGGAACTAAAAATATAGTACATTGGATATAAAAGAAATATTAAGAAGGTTCTGAACAGGGAAAAAAAACATAGACTGGCTGAAGACCCCTCAGCATGACATGGTGGTAAATTTGGTTTCCTTTTTTGCCTCATTGATTATACACTTGGAGCCAAAAAAGCCAGAAATGCTAACGGGTACAAACAACAAAAACCTTAGCAAAAACCTGACTTCTCCAGCCAAAGGAGCAGGGAAGGGGCATCCTGGAACACAGAAATCTTACTGACAGTAGCCACCTGTTGTTTATGTTGTGCCTTGCTTGGGTCTGCCAATGAGCTGGGGTCCCAGGGGACAAAAGTATGGGGTCTTCAGGAAGGAGGGTATGGGGTCCCGCAGGACGAGGCATGGGGTGGACGGTCGCAGAGTCACTCACCCCAGACTCCGGGGTTGATAAAACTGCTCTGCCAGAGGGAGATGCAGAACCCGTTTATTCCAGGAAGTGTAACAGCTTATGAACGGTCCTTGGACCAATCATGGCCCTGAGGTTACAGCCAATGGGGTATTGCTATATGTCAGGTGCACAGTCCATCAGCATAGGGAGGGGAAAAAGGGAGGGGAGGCACTGAAGGTATGGAGAAAGCTCCTACAGCCACCTACCTCAACAAACTCCGCAGAAAACAATGAGGCCTCGCCCCATCCATAGCACTAAAGGCCAAGTGAGGGCCTAACCTGCCACGCCCATCTCCCAAATCACAACAAAAGATGCTGATGTCCCTGCCAAGGCAGGACCATCCCTGACAACTAGAAAGAACCTAGCATCCAGAGTCAGGGGAGACCACACAGAGAGCCTGGACTTCCCCTCTACTCAGAAGTAACAGGAGACTTCTCCCCCTCCCACTGGATGTCAGTGGAAGTTACCTGGGCAACCTGGATCTTTACCTTCCCCTGTGAATATGAGGTGGTGCTTCCTCTTCTCGCATCATTATAATATCAGAGAAAGCCCACTAAAACAAAAGGCTTAAATAAAATCCAGCATTGACAAGTATAATATGAAAACATCCAGGTTGCAATAGAAAGTCACTCACCCTACCAAGAATCAGGAATTTCTCAAACTGAATGAGAAAAAGAAAAAAAAAAAAAAAGACAATGCATTCTAATGACAAGAAAACACAGATGTTAAAATCATCTAAACAAATAATCTTCATTGCAACGATGATTTTAAAAATAAATTTAAAAAACATCTTGAGGTTGAAAAGCTAAGCAAAGAAATAGTCTCAACAAAGAAACAAGACAGAAAGAAAACTGAAATAGAAACTTAAGAACTGAAGAATGCAAAAAAGGGCTTGATCGATACCAGGCACTGTGGCGCATGCCCTGTAATCTCTGCAACTCAGGAGGCTGAGGCAGGAGGATCTCAAGCTCAAGGTCAACCCCAGAAACTTACTGAGATTCTAAGTAACTTAATGAGACCCTGTCTCTAGATGAAAAAATTAAAAGGACTAGGGGAGACTCTCCTCCAGATCCTGAAGGACTATAACAAATGAGCACACTGTCATGTTACTGGAGTCCTGAGAGGAGAGGAGAAAGGAAGCAGGGCTCAAAGAATACTTGGAAAAATAGCAGCTAAAAACTCTCCAGATTTTGCAAAAGATAAACCTACAGGTTCAAAACAGCAAATTCCAAGCAGAGTAACCCCAGAGAATTCTGCTCCAAGACACATCCTAATTAAATGTCCAAAAGCTAAAAAGAAAAAAAAGTGATCTGCAAGCAGCAGCCAGCGAGAACAACACCTTGCCTACAAAATTTAGTTGAGATGACAGTGGAGAGAAAAAAAAAAGACAATGGATTCTAATGACAAGAAAGCAGGGATGTTAGAATCATCTAAACAAATATCTTCATGCAACCATGATTTAAAAAATAAATTTTAAAAAAATTTTGAGGTTACCTCCAGATGGTTATCACCCAGCAAAGAGCACAGGGATAGTTTCTATAACCATATCTTGCTTTAAGTGGTGGTCACATGATAAAAGCTCACCTCGCTGTACACATTGGGATGTGGGCTGTTATCAGCATGTCTATTTTTTTCTCAATAACATACTGTAAAAGTACAGATAATTAAATGATGGTTTGGAACAAGGAGAGACTGAGAATAAAATAGCCTTATCATTGCTAATTTATCTTTGCAGCCTGATCTAGCCCGCCTTTGCTTCATGTGCTGTGTTTCAGTAGGTTCCTAGGTGATCAGAGTGTAGGGGCCAATGCCCTTTCAAAGCCTCTGTTTGTCATATAATTAATTCTAGCCATTGTCAGAACTAACCACTGGTTTCAGAGCCTAATAACAAACCTGGAGATTCTCAGTGAAACTCTAAACCTTGGCATGCATTAGACTAAAATACCAACATCCAGGCCCCATGACAATTACATTGGAATCTTTGATTTTAATCCAGGCAAAGAATTTCTTTTCAAAGCTCCTCCAGTGATTCTCACGTGCAGCCAGGACTGAGCAGACCCAAACCTGATCCATATTTGACTGTATGCAGACTCAAAGTGGGCAGCTCGAAATCAGTTGCCAAAAAAAAGAAAAAGAAAATCCTATTGCCTAGCTAGGCTGCGGGCCAGGGAGGGGCGTGGGTTTCCTCTCATTAAGTGGCAATGATTATGAAAGAACAGGTCTGGCTACTTGGGTTTTCTGGACAGCTCCATCTTCAGCACTTGGACTTTAATTGAGCTCAGTCTCCAGAGCCCATCAAGAGATAGCCGGGAGAAGAAACCCATAATCAAGACTTCCTATTGGACTCAATCTTCAGACCCAATTCAATCAAAGAACTTTTCCCAAAAGCTTTGTGAGAGTTACGTGCCCTCAGTCTCTGGCAGCTCTGAAATAGCCTGTGGAAGACACCTGAGCCCAAAACTCTGGACACTTTTTATTAAGTCTGACTCCAAGAGAGTTGGCTACCATCCAGGATGTGTTTGAAAGTCAGGCAGATTCTTGGTTATATGTGCACACAATTCTAAGACATGAGTGTTATAAAAATCAAAATCGCAGCTTTCCTTGTTCCCTCCCTTTGAAGTCTAACAACAGGCTTAGCATCTGTGCCCTGGACCTGATAATGAGTGCACTGGA
>PVHX01001689.1:27461-195661 GCA_004024805.1 Geosciurus inauris
CTTTTTTTTTTTTTAACATTTTTTTAGTTGTTGATGGATCTTTATTTTGTTCATTTATTATTCATATATGGTGCTGAGGATCAAACCCAGTGCCTCACGCATGCTAGGCAAGCGCTCTACCACTGAGCTACAGCCCCAGCCCTGGGTATTAGATTTCTAATCCACCCTTACTGAATCTATCCACTGTGGCTGTGTGAGGGTCCTCAGGCTCTTGGTTACTGAGCCCTGACTCCCTGCACCTCCCCAGAATCCAAGCTTCTACAGTTCTAGCTTGTCCCATGAAGATCCTATCAAAGTTCTGACACAAGGAAATCCAGAGTTCTTCACATAGAAAGAAATCAGTGTTATTCTATTATTTCATCTTTTTTTCCAAAAAGTGAACATTGATTATATACATAGAAACAAGAGGATTTCAGCTGGGGGAGGGGGTTACTGGGGATTTATTTAACCATGGGGCAATTTACCACTGAGCTACATCCCCAACCCTTTTTATTTTTTTTATTTTGAGACAGAGTCTCACTAAGTTGCTTAAGGTCTCACTAAGTTGTGAGGCTGACCTTGAACTTGCAATTCTCCTGTCTCAGCCTCCCAAGCCACTGGGATTACAAGTGTAAGCCACCATGCCCTGCTGTAAGAATAGAATTTTTGACAGAAAAGAATTGTTTTACTCTAGCATGGCAAGTAGTTTTCATCTCTAATAACTGTAATCGGCTAGGAAGGGCTGTCCAGAAAGCAAGTTTGAGAATTCTGTGGCTGGGTCTGAGCCTGGTGAGAAACCTTGCCTTGATCAATGAGCAGTCTCTTCAATGGCCCAAGAAAAGTGAGCATCGGGATGTGTGTCAGCTGTCTGCAGAAACTGATTCTATTCTGAGTTAGCAGTAAAGTCAGGACCCAGGTGTTCCCACATGCCATTAAAGAACATTCACAAGATGTACATCTGAGTTTACCAAATAGAAATCAAGCAAGTTCCATCTCATTACAAAAATCTCCTTTGTCTTGAAGTATTTTTACATGGGAAATATAAAGTCTTTAGTAAATTAAAGGGCTGGCTTGCAGATCATTAACTAGATGACAATGAAACCTGGGAGCAGATCACTATGAGTGTTTGTTAAATGACCACAAGAGAGACAGTAAGCTAAGATCTACTCTCAGAGATAATCATGCAAACTAGTTATGAAATAAGACATAGGTTAAGCTGGGCACGGGGTGCACACCTGTAATCCCAGCACTTTGGGAGGCTAAAACAGGAGAATCGCGAGTTCAAAGCCAGCCTCAGCAACAGCAAGGCACTAAGCAACTCAGTGAGACCCTGTCTCTACATAAAACACAAAATAGGGCCGGGGATGTGGCTCAGTGGTCAAGGTCCCTGAGTTCAATCCCCGGTACCAAAAAAAAAAAAAAAAAGACATAGTTTATAAGAATCCCATTTACCCTGAGCTTTTTAGAATTGTGACTCCATAGGAAACAAATATACATTCAAATTGCAAGGAAAAGGAGACAATATTTTAGGTGGTCTTCATAATGTGTGAACATGACTCTCTTTGATATACATGATATATGAAGCTAAACATTCATAGAAGAAGAATTGTAAAGTTGAAAGTCCTTATAGCCAGAAATTTTGCTTGAGTTTGTAGACTAATCAGTAGGCCCACAAAAAGACTTACCATCTATCTCCTAGGAGGAAAAAAAATCCTTCAAGTGACTCTTCTGATTGTGCATGGGGAATAGTGAGCCCTGGTGAAATAAATATTAATTTGAGGGTGACATCCAATGATTGGGACTTCATAGGCATGAGGTTCCCTAGAAGGAGTTAGAGGAAAAAGGGAAAGAAGGAACTACTGGCCTGGTGACTCAATAAAGTAGACTGGCGGTTGGTCGCTAGTTCAGCCAGGCTGGCGGTAAGCACAGGACTCCTGGTCCATGAGGGAAGATTTCTCAAGTGGAATAAAGTGAAAGGAATTGAGGAAAGATAACAGGCCACCTATGGACTTCCTGGGTCACTGTCTTTCTGGTTGATTAATGGCATGCTGGTGATCTGGGACCCTGCATCTCTGTGCCGCATGATGCAACCTTACAGGCCAGGGTACAGGTAACAGGATCCCACCCTTGCCCAGGTGAGGACTCAGAAGCAGCTGCCTGCCCTTGATCAAGTCTATATCTCACCATGAATCTACAACATGCTCTGTGGCGGCAACATCCTAGGATGCAGATGGGGTTTCCCCTTCCATTGCAGTGAGAGTGAGGAGCTGCCTATCAAACTAACTCTCTCTAAGATCCAAGGTAAACCTGTGTTACAACTATGGACTTGGGCATTGAAGCTGCATTGGGATCACCATGCACACAGATGAAGGTCACTGATTTTTTAATCTTACTTTTTTAATTTAAAAAAAATGGCAAAAAAATTATACCAATAATTCTTGTAGACTGGACCTATATATCTATGTCAAGTGACTGCCTTTGGCAGTTTTCTTTAGCTGAGTAATTACAAACCTGCAAGAGGCGTGGTGTATAATGAAGTCACTGGGGTAACCTTAACTACCTCCATGCTAATAGGTGTCTCTCGTTTGCAAATTATAACCTGTAAAATGGTGACATGCCTGGAAAGCAGTGACGGGGACTCATGAAGCTTAGCACCAAGAGTCAGAAAATGCCCATGAGAAGCCATCGCAGGCAGATTTATTATGACATTAGACAATATCATATGGCATTAATTATACCCTCAGGGCTTTACTAGAGTGCAGCCCCAGACAGGGTGTCAAGCAATAACACCCCATCCACAGTGTCTCACAGCCACTTGCTTGTGACATCTTTGTCACAGACAACCCATTTAACCAGAAGCCCCTGGTGCCCGGCTTGGAGGACAAAGAGTCTAAATATTCCATCCTGCCTCATTCTGGTGGGCAGCCAGGTGACCCTAAGCTAATGACCCTCCCCCAAAAAGGGCATCCCAAGACTGATGGGAAAGTGGCAGGATACCTGAGATCCTGGAAACAGGACCACAGGAGGGAGGAAGGACTTCGACTTTTTAGCTAAGGCGAGAAAGGGCTAGAAATGGGAACAAAAAAAAAAGGCAAGAGGAAAGGATGTTCAGATCTCTCTTCATGTCTTTGAATTACTCATTTTCATGACAGAAGTGACCTAAAACATTCAGTCAAGGCTTTGATCCTTAAGCACTGATATAACATCCACCAAAAAGGCATCCTAACGCCCTTAGCGTCTCTGTCACAACCCTAACCACAAAAACTCGTTACTCCCAAGTCAGCCCTTTCTGTCTTGGACAGCACTGATGATCAGCAAGCTCATCTTCCTGTTGAGCCCAAATCTGTCTCCCTATAACTGACAGATGCTGGAGGAAACAGGGAATGACCCTGCCCACTCCTTCTAGTGACTGCCCATGAGTGTTTGATGAAAACTATCATCTCCATGAATTACCCTTCCTCAATTTGGCATACATAGATCTGTCTCTGACCTACAGGGGTATCAGTATCAAACAATGTTTATACATACTTATGGGGTACAGTGCAATACTTCATTGCATGTGTTCAATGTGTAATGATCAAATTGAGGTATATCATTTCCATCTCCTCCAATTTTTATCATTGCTATGTAGGGACCTTTGGATTCTGCTTTCCTAGTTATTTTGAAATATGTCATAAATTGTTATAGACTGTAGTTACCCTACTGTGCTATAGAACACCAAAACTAATTCCTCCTGTCCCCCTATATTTCGTTACCTGTTTACTGATCTCATACAATCCCCCTCCCCACTACCCTTCCCAGTCTCTAGTAACTATTATTAAAGTGTAAATATTTTTTCAAAGAAGAAAAGAGAAAAAAATAAATGGTGTATAAAATAAACACATACAAGAATTAATTAATAATAAAGAATTGTTAAAGGATCATTTTCCCAAAAAATAGTGTCATGACTTTCACACAGATATAATCTAAACATATTAAAATTTAAATTTAACTCATTGTCAAATAATCATAAGATGTTACAACCAGTTCAAAGGACAAATCAAGGAACAGACATATTTGTAGATAAAGAATATTGAAATAAATGGGCAACTAAGAACGCTGTCTCCTTTCACAGCGGGGGAAGGAAGGCAATTAAACTTCTATGTGGACAGGACAAATTTTTCTCGTTTCTAGACAGGAATTAATTTGCATTGCTATCAGTTACCTATAGTTTACGAAGTCTAAAGAAGGTCCAAAGCAATATATTTCTTGCCAGGGCTGCCTTAACAAAGTACCACAAACTCAGTGGTTTAAAAAGGAGAAATCTATTATATTGCAGTTCTGGAGGCTGAAAGTCCACAATTGAGGTGCTGGAGGGGCTGCTTCCTTCTGAAGATTGTGAGAGAGAATCTGTTCCCTGCTTCTCATCTCACTTTCTGTAGTTCTTTGGCAGTCTTCATCATTCCTCGGCCTGCAAGGCATTGCCTTTATCTACGCCCTCTTCACATGACAACATTCTCTGTGTGTGTCCATGTCTAATTTTCCTGTTTTTACTGGGGATGCCAACAATATCAAATTGGGAACCATCTTTCCTCAATATAACATCATCATGAATTATATCTGCAATGACCCTATTTCCAAATCAGCTCATATTCTCAGATATTGGAGTTAGGATTTCAACATAGAAAATTGGGGGTAACACAAGATCCATAATGGGTACAGAGCTTGCAGAGAATCAGAATAAAATAATCTGAAAGGATATGTTCTAAACAATGCATAGTTTTCCCTTGGAGCACAAATTTCTTCCCTACAGAGCCCTATAGAGAACTTCCATAAAACAATTCCTACAAGTTTGGGAAGAGTGATACCTGAAGACCTGGATATTTAAAAATTTGAAAGTCTTCTGCTAGGGTATACTTTTCCTCCGGGAAACAATCATTACTATTTGCAAATTATTCTACAAGATTACAATGCTTGACATCTGCTGTGGTTAAAAGAACACAGAAATTTTAGAAAACTCAACACTTCATTCAAAAAATCAATTCAGGACTGAGGTTGTGGCTCAGTAGTAGAGCGCTTGCCTCGCACGTGTGAGGCACTGGGTTCGAGCCTCAGCACCACATAAAAATAAATGAACAAAATAAAGACACTGTGTCCATGTATAACTAAAATATATTTTTTAAAAAAATCAATTCAACAATTCCTGTTGAATTCCAGGCTCTGTACTCATCCACTGTGATCAGCCTTGGCTATCCATTAAAATTAGTTGGGGAGTGTATTAATCAGCTCTGTCTGCATGACAAAGTCCCCAAGACTTGGTGGCTTAAACAATAGAAATTTATTTTCTCACTATCTGGATACTAGAAGTCTGAAATCAAGGAATTGGTGGTTTGTTTCTTCTTTCTTCACTTTTAGAGAACTGTCTTCTTCCAATGTCTTCACCTAGATTTCCCGTTTCTACATCCTAAACTCCCCTTTTTATAAGGACACAAGTCATAGTAGATTAGGACTCACTCATGGGACTTCATTTTACCTTAGTTCCCTCTTTTTTTTTTTTTTTTTTTGTTCTTTTTAGATATACATTACAGTAGAGAATATTTTGACATACATACACGGAACATAACTTATTCTAATTAGGATCTCATTCTTGTGGTTGCACATGATGTGGAATTACACCTTAATTTCCTCTTAAAAGCCCTATTTTCAAGTCCACCACCCTAGTGGTTAGAACTTCAACATATGCATTTGGAGAGGGCAGATACAATTCAGCCCATAACAGAAGATTTAAAAAATATCAGTTCCAGCTCCCCTACACACAAAATCTGATTTAGTTGGTCCAGACAAGGGCTGGCATTAGCATTTTTTAAAGCTCCTAGGTGATTCCAATGGGTGTCCAGCGAGGTCCTCAGTGAAGATTCCAGCCCCAGTTCAAGTTAAAAGAATGTGCACAGTAGTTTTCCCAGTTAAGAAATGAACCAGCTGGGCAGAAAAAAAATTTTTTAATCATTTTCAGCATTGAAATTTCATGGTACAGAGGAAAGAAAATTAGTCCATAACCTAATTCTTCTTTTCATCCTAGACACTACTACCTTTCATGGCATCCTGATAAGAAATGGTACATTTGAGTTTCAAGAAATAATGTAAAGAATCTCAAAAAGTTACAGGAAGATCAACTTCTAGCCAATTGGGTGTTCCCCAGTAATATAATTGGGCAGGATGCTCATGGCATTCTGCCTAAGTGCTTTTGCAGCTGAAAGCTATTGGGGAAAACATTAAGGGGCCCTGTCATTAGAATCTCCATGCAGCTGCAATGGGACACCTCTGAGAGCAAATTTGCACAGAATGTGGTATACTAGTTAAAATGGAATTCTGTGTGGACATTTCATTTATAGATTGGTTAAATGCAATTAGCGTCTGGGACAGAAAGGGTACTCTGGAAAAGAGGTTGAGCTAGGTACATTTTTGGGTGGGATGGAAAATTTAGGGTTTAGCTAGAGTACTCAAGAAAGCTGAATCTGCAATCTCCTGGGAGATCTATCCCTATGGGATGAAATTCACAAAGCAGGCTGGTAAAATCCCGAACACAAGGCCATCCAATAGATTTACTGGGTTCTTGAGCTTATACCATCTTTCTTTCTATTTTCTGTCTTGCTCAACACCATTAGGAATATAATACAATAAAAGCAGATTGATGAATGGCAGGTTCATTTGTAACCAACTGGTAATTTGACACAGCAAATTGAATATTTCTAGAAAATCTCTACAAAGAGACTTTAAAAAGAAGGAAAGGAGGCAGGTTCCCAAACACTAGGTACATTGGGCAATGGCAGATGAAACAAGTCACTGGAGAGAATTTGTGAACCGGAAAAATTGATTTACTTTCCTTTTCCCACAGGCCAAATAAAGAGGCCCAGAGATGGATGACTAGAGTTAGTGGAAGATAAAACAAGTTAGGGAAGGTGTAGTGACTGAGGATCCTATAGCTGATCAGGGGAAAGGGAAGAAAAAGATAAGATTCCTCAGAATTTAGAGTGTATCTGTAAATGGATGGACTAATGTTTCTATCTGGACTAACATTAGAAAGTAAGTCCCACTGATGCCACACATAGCACAGTATAATAAAGACATAGGAAAATAAAAAAAGAGATGGCAGCAACCGTTTCCAGACAGGAATGGGCAGAAAGACCCACCAACTTGGTTCCTTACAGCTTGCACCTTTCACTAAGAAGAACTTAATGGTCCCCCATGTCTAGCAGGGGGTACACAGGTGAGAGTTTTGGTTGGCATGTGATGTGGTTCAGATATACTTTAATTGTGCCTCCAAAAGCTTCATGAGTTGGAGGCTTTGTCCCCAGGGTGGTGGTATTGGGAAGTAGAGGGCCGTTTAAGAGGTGGGGCATAGTGGAATGTTCTTAGGTCAAATGGGTATGAGATCTTGAAAGGTATTGTGGGACCTCAGGCTCTTGAATAAGAGAATTCTTCAGGATTGAAGAATTCAATCCTGAAGAATCAAAATTTGAAATCAGTGAAGTTCCATTATACTAATAATTACCAGTAAGAAATTATAATAGAGCCAGGCATGGTGGTACACACCTGTAATTCTAGCAACTCAGGAGGCTGAGGCAGGAGGCTTGCAAGTTCAAGGCCAGCCTCGGCAACCTAACAAGACTCTCAAAATAAAAAATAAAAAGAACTGGAGCTGTAGTTAAGTGGTAAAGCATCCCTGGATCCCAGTACCAAATAAATATATAAAAACTAAAAAGAAATTATAATAAAAAAAAGTCACTCATAGTAGAAGAATTCTATATAAAGTGTGAAAAAAAATTTATAGAGAACATTTTTGAAAACCCTTCAAAGAAAGCCTGAATAGAGATAGACCATGTTCATGGATGGAAAACTCAATTACATTTACATTGTTTTTTCCCAAAGCAATCCATAAATTTATGGCAGTGATTACCACTACGGGAAAATAATGGGGAGGACAAAGAGAGGGAGGGAAATAAAATTGGGTATGAGATAAAATCCAAGTTTATCTGTTAAAGTCTATTTCTTTTATTTTTTAAGTGAAGGGAAATGGGAAAGAGAAGGTTTCCCGGATGCAACTTCCATTTCTAACTAAACCTACCCTACTAATAGCCTCACCCTCTCCAGGAAATCAACCATCTGTTCTTTGGAAAGGAGGGGAGGAGGTAGCTACTGACTGGATCAAAAGCGAACTTCTTCACTTAAGCACAATCAATTCATGGACTAGCCAGAAGTCTATGATGTGGCATAAAAGCTAAAGGTGACATGGGCTGATCAGATTTCTTCCCTTGTGACATGAACTAGAGTTTTATGGTCAGAAATGGCAAAAGAGGGCTGGGGTTGTGGCTCAGTGGTACAGCACTTGCCTCACACATGTGAGGTACTGGATTTGATCCTCAGCACCGCATAAAAATAAATAAATAAAAATATTGTGTCCATCTACAACTAAAAAAAAATTAAAAAGAAATGGCAAAAGAGCAATTGAATTTTGTTAATAGGTGCTCTGCAATGAAAATTTTCAGCACAGTTCAGCTAGGTCCCTGACCTCCCTGTGCCTTGCTGGAGTTCCATGCATAAAGCTGTCAATATACTCCACTACCTGAGATAACTTGGGTGGATTGCAATCACAATATCCTAAGTAACAAAAAATCTCTCCACCTGTGAACTAGATGCCATCTCCTTCCACCCATGGATTATTCTCACTCTCTAGACCTAAAATCAGTCTTCTTTCTTTCTTTCTCTTCCTTCCCACACTTAAATATATTCAAGACATCTTAACCTTAAAAAAAAAAAAAAAAAAAAAAGACCCTTTGTCAGTCTACCATTAAAAAAAAAGAAAGGAAAAAAAAAAAAAAACACTACCTGAAACTGTGTAGCATAAACAACAGAAATTTATTTCCAAAAAGACCAAGGGGCTGACAGATCCAGCATTTGGTGAGGCTCACTTCCTGGTTTGCAGATGGCTATATTTTTGTTGTTTCCTCACATAGTATAAAACAGAGAGAGGAAGCCAGCTCCTTGTGTCTTGTTTTATTTCTTCCATTCTTTCTTTGTGTGGTACTGGGGATTGAACCCAGGGCAGGGGAGGTCTACCACTGAGCTATGTCTCCAGCCCTTTTTATTTTTATTTTTAGATAGGATCTCACTATCTAAGCTGGCTTCAAACTTGTGATCCTCCTGCTTCAGCCTCCCAAATCACTGGGATTACAGGTATGCATCACTGCATCCAGCTCTTGAGTCATATTATAAGGCCACTAATTCCACACATGAGAGCTTCGCCCTTATGACCTAAAAGTCCAAAATCCCACCATCACATTGGGGGTTAGGAGTCAACATATGAGATTGGGAGGGACACAAACACTCATTCCATCTCATAACACATTTCTTCCTCCTCATATGTCCCTCCAAATACTGTCAACAATTTTAGTGGTTTAGTTAGCTTTTTTGCCACTGTGACCAAAAAGACCTGACAAGAACAATTAGAGGAGGAAAAGTTCATTTGAGGGCTCATAGTTTCAGAAGTCTCAGCCAACAGACAGCTGGCTCCATTCAGCAGGGCCCAAAATAAGGCAAGTCATCATGGCAAAAAGGTGTGGTAGAGGAAAGTGGCTCAAGACACAGCACTAGGAAGCAGTAGAGAGAGACTACTCCACTCACAGGGAAAAATACCTCAAAGGCACAACCTCAAGGACCCACCTCCTCGAGCCACACACTGTCTGCCAAAGTCACCACCCAGTTAATCCTTATCAGGGGATTAATGCACAGATTACATCACAACTCTCATTACCCAATCATCTCACCTCTAAATTTTCTTCTGTTGTCTCACATGAGCTTTTAGAAGACACCTCATATGTAAACCATAACATACAGCACTTGAACTTTCCCAGGGCTACATTCAATGACTGTTTTCCCCCACTAAACCATAAGCTTCCTGAAGGCAGGGACTTTCTATCTTGTTCACTTCAGGATCTCTAGTTCATAGCATAGACATGACCTCTAGTTGATACTCAATGATTTATTGCTGGAGGAAAAAAAAGTTTAGAGTTAGTTTTAAAATCACAGATCTCATCATTAGGTGAAAAACCATTAGTATTTGCATTATTCTCCCTAACCTATTTGTTTGTGATCTCCCTCAAAATTTCTATATTGAAATCCCAATCCCCACAAGGTAATAGGGATAATTAGGCCCTTTTAATTTAGGATTAGTGTCCTTATTTTTTTTTTTACAAATATTTGCTTTATTTATTTTGTATGTGGTACTGGAGATTGAACCCAGAGCCTTGTATATGTGAGGCAAGCACTCTACAACTGAGCTATATCCCCAACCCTGGATTAATATCCTCATAGTACAGGCCTGAAGGAGCTCATTCTCCCCTTCCAGCTTATAAGACCACAGCAAGAAAGTGCTCCCTATGAAGAACAAGCCCTCACCAGACACCAAACCAGTCAGGGTTTTGATCCTCAGCATGCCAGCTTCCAGAGTGTGAGAAATAAATAGTTGTTGTTTATAAATCACCAGTCTAAGGTATTTTGTTACAGTAGTCTGAAAAAAGCTGAGAATAAATATGAAATTTTTTGACACATTTCACCCTCCTGATGTTGAATGTCTCAGATCTTAGTCCTGAATAATTTCGCTAATAGTAAGATTAATAAGAACAGTCTGCAAATTGGTGAGAACCACTTGTATGAAATTGTATATTTGGCTACTAATTGTGTTAAATTAATATTGCTATTGCATTCAAATAAAGAGTTCTCAACTTCCTGGCTTTTCAGGAACCTCAATTAAACCTGTTGATGAGCCAGTTCCCTTGAGCAGCTTCAAAGATGGAGTGGAGAGGGGAGCCGTGTGGCTAATGCAAAAGCGTCCTCGTCAGTCAAGAGCAGACACCAAGGACCAAATCTTAAATGATACAAAGAAAACGTGGCTCCCTCTGAGACCATGGTCTCCACCATGTCAGACAAAGAGTTAAGCTTCTCCTTCCCCCTTTGAACTTCATGCAAACATAAACGGGAGGTACAAAAGTTAATGTAGCAGCTCATAATTCCTGTCATAAATCATAGGCATGAGCAGCAGCCTTTAGTCTGGCAATTTTAGAGTTTATTATGTTCTGACTCACGTAGTCAGGGATGACATCAGCACAAAGTTATGATATATAAGGTGGTGACAACCCTAACTGATGTCCACTCTTAGCTTCCCATTTCTGAAAGCCTTAATGTGCCCCTTCTCTTTCCAGATACAGTAAATTCATATTGACTTAGGAGAGACCTTCCCAATGATGTCAAGCTGCATGTAAAGGCATTTCTCTGCAGAGCAGTGGGTATTATCACTGGCGCAGCCAGTGACTCTGCTCATGCAGAATTCTTCAGTGATACCCAGGCTAGGAGCCCCTTCTCAGCAATTGCAGCTCCTGTGGTAGGGCAGCTTAAAAGTAGAAAAAGCACCTCAGCCACAACTTACTAGAGAGGCATTGTCATCTTCATGAAGCAAAAGGGTCTAAAAAGAAAATTCAAAAGTGCCTGAGATCAACACTAAACTGTTGATCTTCAAGATGGTCACCCTCCCTCTATGTATATGCTACCCTATCAGGAGATGGAGCCTGCTTCAGAGTGCAAGAATAAATAGTGTTTCCCTGACCGTTCACTCATAAGCAAAGCTTTCCTAGAGTCCTCCAGGCTGATGTGAATCTCCTCCCCAGGACCTTCTTCCTTTGCAGCACCTCGATTATTAATGTGTAATTCTTCTATACTCATCAGATTGCAAGCCCCTTGGGAGTTCCAAGCACAAGGCCTGGCAGGCAGTAGGTGGTATAGCACAGTGGCTAATTCCAAGGGCTTTGAAAACATTCAATGCCAGGTTCAAATCCTGAATCTCTCATTTGATTTTAGACATTTTAGACATTCTTACTTTGCAAAGTAGAGTAAGAATATCTGTTACATCCAACCCGCACCTCCAGTGCAGTCCAGACAACCCTGCAGAAGCAGCAAAGTTTATTGAGGAAATAGGTACACCGACCAATCAGTTGGGTTCAGCTCTCCTTTCCTTCAGAGAGTGACCCCGAAATGAGGGTTTCAGAGGTTATTATAGGGTAGGCAAGTTACATGACTTGGGAAAGCAGGATTTGGCAAATATTCAACCTATAGTTATTTACAGTTCAACTGTGATGGCACTGCCTATGCCCCCCTTTATGCCCCGTCTTTATGCTCACATGGTTTCTACCCTAAATCAAACCCCAAATGTCTCCAACTTAGACAACTGCAATGATCTGTCACCCCAGTCTGTCCATTCTCTCATCAGTCTTCCCATACTTAAGACTTCCATACTTAAGACTGCAAGACAGTCATAAGATACCGTTCTGGTTATTTCTGTGCTTGAAAATATAATGGCCCACTTTTGCCCTCAGTTCAACTCTTTGCAAGGGCTCAGGGCTGTCTAACATTTGAAACTAGCCCCCCTTTCTCCCAAAGCCCCTCTGCAGCTTATTCTCCAGCCCCACGGTTCACCAACCCTACCAGGGCACACTATGCACTCCAGTCTCTGGGCCTTTGTTGAAGCCGTTTCTGTCTATCTCAATCCCCCACACTCCCTCCCCGTCCCCCTTCTTCACTCTCCAGCTGGCCTTCTTCAGAGTCAATGCACTCCTCAAAACCAAGAAGAGTCCTACCTTCCTGAGGGATAAAGCTTCGGCTAGTTTATCCATCCCTAGGTCACATCTAACAACAGCTTTGTCATGGGAAATTTCAGGGAAAACTCCAAGATCCTCATTGTTCCATTCTATCTTCCACTGTGAACTCTCCCAGCCCTCAAGAGAGGAGCTTGGACAAAGGGCAGTCTATCCTCCTTAGTACTATCCACAACTGAATGTAGGTTTTCCAAGCCACTGGTTCTCCTATCTCAGTGCCAAGAGGAACCACAGCATAGGATTCAGAACAGATTCTGAAGTCAGAGCACTTCTTAGGTTTGTGAACTTCTGCCAGTTACTTAACTGCTTGGTTTCAGAGCTTTCGTTTGAAAAATGAATATAATAATAGTAATAACTGAGAGAGTTGTCTTGTGAATTGAGTGACTTAATATTTTAAACTCCTTAGAATTGTATGTGGTACATAGTAAGCATTATATAAGTGCTTGTTAAATAAATAGGGAATTTTGGTATGTGTTAACAAGCCACCTAATAGCATACCAACCCCCTCAGGGTAAAAATAATGTCATGTTTATCTGGAACAAAGCACTCAAAAAAATATGTGCATTAGGATAGCTTGGAAAAAAATGGAAATTGGTACATTTCTGAAATAGTCTTGATAGTATGTATCAAAATGTTTAACACTGAAATACTCTTAATAATACATATCAAAACGTTTAATAGGACTTTTCTTTGGCCCAGTAATTCCACCTCTCACAATGTTTATTATGGACATAACTAAAAAAGATAAAAGTATGCATCTATAAGGGTTCATTGCAGAAAAACTTGAAATAGCCTTACTGTCTGTCAATAGGGAATCAGTTTCATAAACCAGGGACTATCACTCAACTGTTAAAAGCCAATTGTGGTGCATATCTGCATCCTGAAGACATGGAAAGATGTCAAGAGACACCCTGAGGTTTTAAAAGGAGGCTAGACAACAAGAAGGCTAGACAGTATGATCTCAGCTTCTACACATGCACGCATATGTGTTTACATATGGGCAAAACACATCAGGAAGAATATGCATCAAAGGTTAAAGGTTATTACATCTAGGCAATGAGATAATGGATATTTGGTCCTTTATTGTTTTAAAATTGCAAAATGGTACTTTTGTAAATCAATAAGTCTTAAATTTGAATAATACTGAAATAGAGAAAAAAGTGAAATGCCCTCTCAACCTCCCAAACTCTCACACCAATAGTACTCTTGAAAGCAGTTACACACCTTGGGCTGTGGAATCCTGACTTTTTTTTTTTTTTTGGCAGGAGAGGAGATCCAAACATACTTGGATACTAGGTGAGGTTTTTCTAAGCTTTAGGGTTTCAATAAAATGAGCACCAGTCCCTTCCACAACTTTCTAGAAGTTCAAGACTTTCCCAAGATTTCTGTGAGTCCCTAAAGACATGTGTCCTTGTGACCTCCACTGGCTGTGAAGCCCTGTTCTTGCCGAGTTCTCTCATTTATGAATTCCCTTCCCCACCTCTTCCTTCCTCCTCTACCCTCTCTGACTCTAATGTACAATGAAGTTCCTTTCTTTTGATTTTGCTCCAAATCACTCCCAGGTATCTAGACGAATTTACTGAGAATACAACCCAATGGATGGGAACTTATTTTGCAGAAAGACAGCTTGTAATTCAACATCAAAGTCCTGGTTCTTGAAAGTCCCTTGCACCATCAGCTCCACCCCACCCTCAGTGACCACCTCTATCCACAGGTTGGAGACTTGGGTAAGGTGTCTTAAATTTCACATATCTCCCAAGACCCTCCTCATATTCACTTACCTGTATTTGATAACTTATAAGCTCAATTCAATAAAAGGTTATGTTCTCTGCATCCCACCCTTAGAGTAAGACACAGGAGACCCCAAAACAGATAGTGCAGCTGAAGCCTGAAGCCTTGGGAAACTTTCCCAGATGGTGCCCCCAAGGCAGAAGTAGCGGCTCAGAGCATCCACAGAGCATTGATCTGTATGGGTGAGGTCTTCATCTCACTCCAAGGGATATGAATGAATCTAGATCCAGCAACTCTCAATCCATGCTCCATATCTATGGATTCTACATCCACCAATTGAACCAAATTGGATCCAAAATATTTTTGAATATGAGTTTGTATTGATGATGCACAGACTTTTTTCTTATCATTCCTTAAACAACACAGTTTGACAGCTATTTTGCACAGCATTTACATTGCATTTGGTATTATAATTAATCTAGAGATGCTTCAAAGGATATGAGAGGATGTGCCTAGGTTGCCTGCAAGCACTAGGCCATTTTATATAAGGGACTTGAGCATCCTCAGAGTTTGTTGTCCATAGGAGGTCCTGGAACCAACCCCCTGGGAACATACTGCATACTGTCATGGAACCAGACAGCATAGTATGAGATCCAGATAGTAGGCAAAGGAGGCCCCTGGGAGTTGGTCATTAAAATCAGAATCTACAGACACAGGATTTCCTTAAAATTTTGAGTCTTTATTGGAAGACATGCTTGGAGGAATGGAAAATCCCTCCCAGCTCCACCTGCCAAGGCAAAATCCTGAGCAGACAGGCTGACACAGCCCAGAAAGAAATCAGGGGTGCAATGGGGCTCCCTTGAACAAACTCCCAGGCACAGGGGGCATTCTCAGAAAAAGCAATGCAGGGCCTGGAGGAGACAGTTGTGATGTGTGCTGCAACATGCTTTGGAGGTGTTGTTTACTGGCAGGTCCCAGAGGCAGAGCTGAGACTGACAGTGAGTTCTACAAACCCCAGCCACTGCAGCAAAATTTCAAATGCCTTGGTCCTGGTGGCTGACCACCTAATAATACACACACAGGAAGCTGGGAATGTAGAGGGAAGTAGGACCTCAGATGCTAGTGCTTGACTGTACAGCACATAAATGGGAGAACCTGTCTTCATACGTGTGCTAGAGACAGCACAGGAACTCCAAGCCAGGTCTAGGGAGAGGCCCACACCAGACTATCCCAAGGTGATACAACCAGGTACCTGAGGTTGTGCCCCCAACACTCACTCTCCAGGGAAGTGGAATCCACCCCCACCTCTGTCCAAGGACTCCCAGCCTAGACCCAGCTGGGGTCAGCAATCCTACTAATGGAGATAGCTAGAAATTGTCTCCTGGTGCTCAACAAAGAGACAGTTGGCAGATCCAGGAAAGAGCAAAGAATGTTAGTGATCCAAGCCTTGGGGAGTCCAGGTCTCTGAGCTGGCTGAGGGCACCCTCACCCATGTACGTTATGCACACTGGAATCAGGAATACCAGCTGCACAGAAACATGAAACCCTGGTAACCAGAGCAAGTAGCTCAACGTAACCTGCTCTCCTTCCTCTGTAGAAAAGCTTTTTCTCATCACTAGTACGTAACAATATATCCCGTAGTCACAAAACAGTATTTTAATTCTTCCTTAAGACATCTTTAGGAAGTATGGAGGACACAGGGACATGGTGACAGGTGTCTCAAGGGGCTCAGGTAGGGGGCAGGGAAGCCAGGAAGAAACAAGTTTCAAATGTGAACCCTAGACTTATCATCCCATGGACCTTCCACTTCCACCATGGCAGACACCTCCACCATGCTCCAGCAACAGTTGTCATTCTGTCCTCTGCATGTCAACAAATGACCTCGCTCCCAACCATGAAGCAGTGGAAGTTGTCGATCCAGTGAAGCCCTCACCTTTAAACCCTTCAGGTAGATCTGAGCAGCTCTGGTGGACATGCTAGATGGGCATGGGTGTCCCCACACTAATTGTGTGATTGTTGATGTGCTAGCTTTGTGTAGCAACATCCTCTGGTGCGTGCTTTACACGAGCTTCCTTCCTCTTCCCAGAAGTCACTGTTTGAATCCCCATTTTCCAAATGAGGAATCTGAAGCTAAGAAAGATTAATTTTCCCATAATGTCACAGAGCAAATGTTAAGGAAATGAGATTCCAAAAGTCATCCTGAGAGGGAACAGAAATGAACAGGCATTTATTGGGTAACCACTAAGTGCCAAGGACTCTTCTCAGGGCTGGAGGAACAAAAGTGAAAAGAAATTCTCTCTGCCCTGAAGAAGCGCAAGGTCTCCTGGAGAGAGTTATGAGATGAAAATGCCAGTGCAGCCATGTGAGGTCAGCAGTTTATCCAAGAGCCACCGTGGTGCCCTGGGCTTACTCTCTTCTGTTGTTGCCTTTTCTGTCTCTGCCTCCCTACTGGACCCTGAGCAGAGAGCATTCTACAGCTGTCAACACCGAGCCCCTGCCACGCAGCCTCACACGTCAAAAGCCACCTCCACTGAAAGAGTCATGCTATGAGGAAGAAAAATAAATGCAGAACACAAACATTCATTGGAATGTAAAATCGGTGACATCCATGCCCTCAAGAAGCAGAGAACACAGCAGCGATGCAGAGAAGCAGGACAGAAAGAGAGGCATGACCATCTCCGGGCTCAAACCCAAAGAGCTCTCCTCTCTTGGGAAGCCGGAAGCTGCCGCACCGGTTGAAAGACAGCGGGTGAACGGGAAAGCAGGACTTCTGGTTCAACGCAGCCTCTAGGGAGAGGGGAGGGCACTTGGTAATCCCCCAGCCTACTTCCCTGGTCTCTAAAATGGAAGCAATCACCCCGCTCTGTCTGCTTCAACCCAATGTGGTGAGGCTCACACCATCAACAGAAAGGCAGAATGGCAAAAAGTGCTTTGCAACCATCAGTGGTATTCAGTCCAGGGGACTGCAGCGGCTCCCATGTTTCTTGCCATCAAATGGTCATGAAGGTCACAGCAAGCCCAGCAGAGAAAGTAGCAACTCAGGGCCAAGAAGAAAGAAAGAGCTGACCGGGTCCTACCAACCTCTTTCAGCAGCTTCAGCTCAGGCTGTCCTCAAGGAGCACCCACAGTGCCCCTTCCTCCCCTGGGCCAGGACACAGCAGCAGACCAGCAGCTCTTCTTCACCATAAGCGAGAGACCTGGGAGGTCCTCACCCACCTGAGCAAGCTGCACTGAATACTCCCTCTACCAGAAAATCCATGCCTGCATTGCTTGACTAAGGCCACACGGCCTGGTATAAATATCACTCACCTGGGAAGCAGCAGACCCCGGGCTCAGGCCTCATCTCTGCCTCACATGAGCGCCTGTGCTGGGGAAGGATATCCTCTATTGGGGACCCTGTTGCCACACCTATAAACAGGGAGTTCCTGAGTTCGTATTTGCTTAATCTCCACACCATTAGAATTGTGGGTCAGATGATTCCTTGTTGTGGAGAGTCTGTCCTGTGTAGTATGGAATGTTTATGTACCCCTGGAGACATCCCCATCATGACAACCACGCATGTTTCCAAAATAACCCACAGTTGAGAACCACTACATTAGATGATTCCTACAGACCTCCAACCTGCTTCAACTTCCCCAGCCCAGGCACCAAACTCTCAGTACAGGCTTCCCACACCTGGAACACTCCCCCTCAGGTTGATGGTCACCTCCTCTTCAACAATCCCAGCCTCTGCAAAGCCATTCACCTCCATCTCTGGGTTTCATCATGATCTATGTTCCTGCAATTCATCAAAGGATTGTGAGAGAGGGAAGCCTTGGCAGAGAGGATCCAGCTCTCATGTCATAGGACCCAAAGGAAAGAAAGAATGCTGGGATGGTCTTGGAGCCGAGCAGATCTAAATTTAAATCCTGGCTTTGCTAAGGGTCCTTCACTGAGTCACATCTTCTCTGCTGGCTTCAGTGTCCTGTCCATAAGGGAGAATAAAAAAGGTAAAATAACTCCATAGGATTGACATGCAGATTAAACGAGGTAGTACTGAAAGGGCCTGTTGCTCAGGAAGGAAATCCTCCAGCTCTTTGACCTGCCTCCTCTCTCAAACCTAAGTTCACACCCCATGGTTGTGGTCCATCTCTCTTGGCTGTGCCAATGCACAGCTAGAGGCACTGGCCAGTTTCCCTCTGACCTCAGCAGTAGATCCTGGTCTATGGGCCAGCTCCCAGAGAGGAGAGCCAATCCTCTACTTCAGAGTGGCAACTGATGTGGAGCCATATTAGGCCCATCTTCACGTGATCTCAATACACCTAACAAGTGGGAAAGCTGCCAGGGAATTTATCACTTGCTGAAGACAGAGCCCTCTTTTAACCCTGTTCCATCTCCCTTCCTGCTCATCCTCCCCAATCCTCACAGTTGAGTAATTTTATAGAAAAGAAGCCAAAACAATAGGAAATGAGGCTGCCTGTCTATTTGTGATAAACACAGTGAAATCTCACTTCAAGGACAAATCCAGGATAGCTAAACTATGGAACCAATCTAGGTGCCCTTTAACAGATGAATGGACAAAGAAAATGTGATATATATACACAATGGAATATTACTCAGCCTTAAAGAAGAATGAAATCATGGCATTTGCAGGTAAATGGATGGGACTAAAGAATATCATGCAAAGTGATATTAGCCAATCCCAAAAAACCAAAAGCTGAATGTTTTCTCTCAAAAGCAGATGCTGATTCATAGTGGGGCGAGGGGATAGGGAAGAATGAAGGAATTTTGGTTTGTGTAGAGGGGAGTGAGGGGAGGGGTAGGTTTGTGGGAATGGGAAGAATAGTAGAATGAGACAAACATTATTACCCTATGTACGTTAGTGATTACTGCAGTGACTCTCCACCATGTACAGCCAGAGGAATGAAAAGTTGTGCTCCATGTGTGTACAATGTATCAAAATGCATTCTACTGTAAAATAGATAAATAAATTTTTAAAAAATAAAAATAAATACAACACTGAAAATATGGGGAAAAAAACAGAAAGGGTCAAATGTTTTATCTTATATGTAGAAGCTAGAGAGAAATAAGGATTATTTTTAAAAAGGCTGGAGATCTTATGAAAATAGAGGGAAAACCAGTTGAGCAGAGGAAGGGGAATGAGGGGGAGGGAGGAGCCATGAGATGGGAGGAACAGAAGAATGTAGCTAACCAAACTGTGTCGTGTGCACGTACAAACATATCACAATGAATTCCACTTTTATGTATAACTATACTGCACCAATTACAAATATAAATAAATAAATAAAAGGACAAATCCAGGAGCAAGGCTGGGCCATGAGTGATGCCTACTGATGAAGCGCCTCCCTCCCCACGTGCAGTGGCGAGGTCTCTCGGACAACAGGAGAAGCATGCAGAGAAAGTGCCAGAATTCCGCGGGGTGTGTGTTATATCCGCCTGTCTGCCCGACCTTCTCACATCAGATAGAAAACATCAGAGCACAGCAAGGGCTTCTGGAGGCCTTGAGAAAAAGGAAGCCAAGGCAAAGGCCTTGCTCTTGGCCTCCATTCCTCCTGAGCGAAATGGAGTAATAAAAGTGACCTGCCACAAACTAGGTAGAGGAATCAGTCAGTTAATATTTTAAGTGCTTTGGACAGTACTTGGAATATAATAAGTGCTAGGGAAGTGTACCCTGTTGTAATTATCATCAGTATTGTTACTATTATTATTATCATTATTCTCACTCTCTGCTCCCAGTCATTTGGGGCCCCCAGAGACAGAGGAAATCCAACGCAGCACTATAATCCTCTCAGGCTTTCGTGACTGCAACCACAATCAAAGCCAATGTTTATTGAGAACTTACTATGTCTATTTTCTTCAGTCACTGCAACCCTTCTATGTAGTTGATATTATGATCCTCATTTTATAGACCAGAAAACTGAGGTTTGGGGGAAATTAAGCAAGGACACCAGTAAGCAAAGAAGTCACTAGACATCATGTCTAATTTGGCTTAAGTCTGTCTACTCCAAAGTTTAAATATCACTGGGTAGCACAGCCTGCACTTCCCAGCAGGTATTCCCACTCCTGGAAATACCTGAAACACAGAATAAATATTCTCACCATGAGCTCACATTTAAGAAGTGCCCCAGAAAATTCTTCAATATTTGTAGATCTCTGGTGGCAAACAGTAAAACCTGATTTTGCCTAACTTAAGCAAAAGGGGCTATAAGGGAAGGGGACTGGGACTCTCAGAATCAACCAGAAGCTGGGACCCAGACCTGGACACTGCTAGAGACATAAGCAGCTCCTGGAAGCAGGAAGTCTAGCAATGGTTTTAAGGCGGGAATGGCAGATCAAGAGGCCACCAATGGATTTGTTGACATCAGAAATTAGTAGCCTTTTCTAATTCGCTCAAGATTCAAATTCCAAGAAAGGAGCATCCACTTGGCTGGTTTAGGTCACATGTCCACCCCTTGTTTACAGAAGGTCAGGGCCCGACCAAAATAAAGTCACTGGGGAAGAGATCATTGTCCCAGAGGATACTGGGATGCTGTTAGGAATGAGAAATGGATACTGGATGGACCATAGGAGCACTAGCCACTCCCATGAAGCTTCCCAAAATCTCTGTACTATGGTGCCCCATGGAAAGGTGTTCTCTGGTGAGAGGCAAGTCAAGCTATCTTGCAGATATACGTGTGATGTCAGTCCATCTGTCGAACCTTCCCTACATCAGAAAGAGAACATCAGAACATGTTTCTTAGGGCATAACAGAACTAAATAAGAATCTTAATTTGCTAGACTTTAAAAGAACCTGAGAATTAACTTGCTTACCCTCCTTCCTCTTTTTTTTACAGACATGCAAACTAAAAAAGTTAGTTGCCCCAAATCACACCTCTGGTTAGAGGCAAAGTCAGAATGAAGACAAAAGTCTCTGCAGCCCATCCAGTGCTTCTACACTCACACACTGAAAATTATTCACCACCCTGACGCATTGCCAGCATTCCAAGTTCCCTGTTAGGCCCTTTGCAATCTTTTAGGGGTCTGGAAAATCAGGTTAATCATCTACTCTAGACTTTGTAGGTCCTCCCTTTCCTGAGGGAGCAGGTGTCATCTGTACAGGAGACAGAGAACCATAGAGAAAAGAATGTTGGCCAGCCATGAGAGACCAGTCCACACACTTTGGATCTGAAAAGGAAGAAGAATGGTTGCTTATTCTTGTTCCCCTTCTCCACACCCCTCCCAGGCTCATGTAGTCTTTCTTTGCTATATCCTTTTCCTGTCAGGAGTCCCTTGATATTCACTGTGACCAGCTTCCCAGTATGTTGATGCAGAGACATCTGGGAGCACACCCTGATGCCTCACTCATATAAACATGGCACCCTGTCAGTTCCTGGTCTTTGGATTGTGACTTCCAGGCTGCATTGCTGTTGCTCTAATTTAGACTCTGCATCCCTGCAGAGGCAGAGGTAAGGGGACACAAAGGGGGATGTGTGTCCCCGGGTGTGGTCTCTGCAACAAAGGCTAGTTTCTGCCAATTCTAGCCCAGCTGTGGAGCCTACAGAGAGTAAGTACCAGCATATATACAAGGTTGCCCAGGAGCAGCACTAGCCTGTCAACTCCTTGTGCTCTTTGTTCATATCCTAAGTCAGAGTCCTGAGATAAGAAATTAAATGCCACCTAAACAAAGTTCTGGATAAGGAAGAAAATTCATTGCCTTAACCACTTTTTAAGCAAGTTTCTGAGAATGTTGATGCTGCTCCCAGAGAAATATCTCAGGCAAGAACAGACTTCCAATGAGAAGGCAGAAAATCATTAAGAAATTGTTCCTTCTTTCCAAATGTAGGAAAGCCTGAATTCCCCTAAATAAAATGGGCTCTTCTTCAAAATTTTCAAGATCATGAAAAGCAGTCAAAGCATGGAGAAACTAACACCTATGGGAGGAGCCTAGGAACCTATGAAGAATATACATGGCGTGAGATCCCAAATTGAATCGTGAAACAGCAAGAAGACAGGAGTGGAAGAACTGGTAGCCTCACAACCTTGTAGCTTAGACCAAAAGATGTTGATGGTAAACTGGGAGAAGGGTATTTGGGGATCATGTACTAATTTTGCAATGTTTCTTAAATATAAAATTTAAAGTTAGTCAAAGTGGTAGAGGAATCTCAGGTAGAGCGACGGTTGTACCAACCCTCGTTACTAAGCCCAGCATGGGGCCCAGAAAGAGGCCCAGTTAAGAGCAAATTAAGCTCATTCTCACTCAGGCCCTGGGCAAGCAGAGATACGTTGGCAGAAATGCCAGAGGAAGGAAGCAAAGAGAAGGCCCAGAGGTGCTGGCCTAACAAACCACACCAGCAAAAAGTCAAGCGAGGTCACAAGGATGTTGCTCATCCTCATGAAAAATAGAAAGCACATAAACATCAAGTTGGGCCAGCTCAGGTGCTAAGCTTCCAGATTAAAAAATAGGAGAGAGGGGTCAGGGAGAGGAGGAGGGAAGGAGAGTGGGGGAAATGCTGTGCTTTTTAATAAAGGAAAATCTTAAAATTTTAAAGTTGCATTAAAAAGAGAGCCAAGAGGTCAGGCAAACAAAGGGTGAGGAGGGGAGAGAGAAGCAGTCTCCTCCACTCACAGTTTAGGGGACAGAAATCAATCTGACTGTGCAAACAAGCTCCCTGGAAACCAAGTGCACCCTTGCCAAGCTCTAAGTCCTCCTTCCCACACTGTCTGCCCCAGGCTGCCTGACGGTAGCTAGCAGGGCAGCACAGGCTGGTGTCCCATGTAGTGCACAGGCTGAGTCTCCCCCAGGAGCTGGGCTGGCTGGGAAATAAAAGCCCCACTCTCTCCTGGCACCTCCACCTACATTCTGCAGCCCTGTCTCCCAGCTGAAAAACAAAGGCAGAGGAATCTCCAGGAAGTGGTCTTCACATCCAGGGCACATCAAAGAGTCTGTAATGCTTTGACTCTTCCTCTTCCCTTTCCACCTTTCCATTTGTTCACCCAACAGTTGTGAGCAATTTGATCTTGCAGATTCCATTTTCTAACCTTGTTCACTGGCCTGCCAATTAAGTCCCATCTCAGAACCAAGGATGCCAATGGTGAGTGATTTTAGTTACACTCGTGTAATTAACAAGTGGCACAGCCTGGATGAGCACCAGTCAAACTTCAGGGCCAGAGAGATGTCTCCTTCATCATTACTACACATGAGGTCCTGGAGGAGTATAAAAACTACTTTTCAGCTGGTCCCTGTCCTCAAGAAGATGAACAAAGAGATCAAAAGTATCCCCATACAATTCAATGGAATAAACACTTATTAATAATTAAATCTAAGTAAATGATAAAAATGTGACTTGACTGTAATGTGAATGTTAGTGGATTCTGAACATGTAAGAAGCACACTCTAAAAAAAAGTTAATAACCATAAACTAGAATTTCCATTATTTTAACAAAACCAGAGGGATATAATCATTATTTCATTTTTATAATTGTTATAGAAATATGTTTAAATATGTATATTAAATGTTAAATGTAAACACTAGAGGCATATGAATTCATATGAAAACTTCCAATTCACCGGAGGAAGGGAAAAAAGGGAATAAAGAAACGTTATCAATTTAACAAATACAAGTAAAAGAGAAATGAGGAAACCAATAGAAAGTCTAATAAATAGAACACATAAAATTAAATGACAAGATTGAGACCAAACACCCTGGATACCAAATATATAGCAGAGAATTGAGTTCTGTTCTGAAAAATGAAGACCCTTAAAATGGGTTTGGAAAAAACAAAAATTCAATTATATGCTATTTAGATGATATGAACATAAAATAATAAAGGAGCTTATTTGAGAATAAACAAAGAATAGAATTGTAACCTGGGACATACACACACAGGCCAGGGTGGCTTCTGGTATATCTGGAGAGCAAAAGGAAGGGTCAGAATTTTATGAGGACCAAGAAATCAAAGTTATTTAGAAAGAAGTTTCATTGGCACTCTGGTGCTTGCAGAAACTGGTGAGCTCTGATTGGTAAGCCGTGGCGGTTCCTACACCCCGCTGGTCTTCAGGGCATCGTTGGCAGTTCCATCACCAGTTGCTAAGCAGAAAGAGTCTTAGAGACAGAGCAAGCTGTTCTGCTGGATTGGGTCAGTCGAGGGAGCAGGTGTCCATAGCCCAGGTGTTTCTCTTTCTCTCCTAGGGTCCCTCAACTCCATTCTAGTGGGCATGACAGAAATGGCTCCATCTTGTATAACGAATGTTCACAGGATAGGCATCACCGTAGACATGTAACCTTTCTCCCCCACCAGCATGTCAACTAGGAGGCACAGAACTTTGTCCCTCCTTTTGGCTATTGTATCACCAGGGGCATTAGCAGGAACTCAGTAACTTTCTGTTGTAGCAATGTTAACTGGCAGCCCCTACGATAGCCTCCAAAGATCTCTCCTCCTGGAATGTACACCTCCTCGAGTGTGGGCTGGTCTGAGAAACCAAGTTCTAATAAATGTGACTTCCAAGATTAGGCCACAGAAAGACAGTGCCTTCAGACTCCCTCAGGTCACTGGCTGCTGTGTCATGAGGACACTCAGGTAGCTTAAGGAGAGGACCATGTGGTGAGGAGCTGCCATGAACTAAGTGCTGTTCCTCTGAAATTCATGCACCGAAACACCAACCCCCAATGGGAGTGTATTTGGAGATATGGTCTTAAAGAGGCCAATTGAGGACAAGAGAGTGAGGCCCTAGTCCAATAGAACCTGTTCCCTTATATGAAGAAGATATCCTTATACCAGAAATGCTCAAGCCCAGGGGGAAAAAAAACAAGCCATGTGGGAAAAAAGCAAGAATGTGGTCATTGGTAAGCCCAGGAGAGAGGCTCAGGAGAATCTGACCCTGCCAGCACCTTGATCCCAGGCTCCAGAACTGTGAGTCATGAAATTCTTATTGTTTAAGCCACCCAGTCTGTGGTATTTTGTTTGAGGCAGGCCTAGCAGACTAAAACAGGAACCAAGGACATGGAAATGAGCTTGAAAGTTGAGCTTTGAGATTACTGTGTCCTGGCCCCAGCCTAACTACAAGCCCATGAGAGACCCAGGGTCCAGGGGTGCCCAGCTAAGCCATGCCCAGATTCCTGACCAAAAGAAACTGGGAGATAATGAAATGATGGCTGTTCTAAGCTACTGAGTTTTCATATAATAATGCAGCCATAGGTTAACTAACTCCACGAATGAACAATTCTTTGAGTTAGGTAAAGGCAGTGTTATGTTGTCCCCTATTATAGGTGAGAAAGATAAGCTCAAAGAGACAGAGTCTTGCCTAAGGTCAAAAAGCCTGGCAGACCCTTACAACGGAGAGGGGAGGGAATTGAAGATGATGCTTGGCCCACATAAGTCTTGCCTTGAGCCACCCTGCCAGGCCTTTTCAGTTGGGAACACTAAGACACAGAACATTCCTGAAACACCTCAGAGTGTCATCTTAATGGTCTCCTTGAGTCTTCCTGCCACACACAAGGAGTATTTTAACAGGGTTCACCTTGGCTTGCTTACATATTCAGTAATGAGGCCCTTTGGACACCCTCCATGACAACCCCTTCCCACCAAAGTGTGAGGGTCACCTCAGAAATTATAATAGCAAAGACTTGCTGGATTCTAGGAAATGTTTTGAGCATTTTATTATATCCATTTATTTATTTGAGGTAATTCTACTATTATCTTCATTTTTATAGATGAGAAATCTGGGGCACCAAGGCACTATTTGCTAGTCACCCAGCTGGCAAGTGGTAATACCAAGATTTAAAGTCAGGTAGTTTAGCTCCAGAGTTAATGTTTTGACAAATTTTTCTCTAGGTCTTCACATTATTTAATACTCACAATATAATAACAACTTGCTGGAAACCTCTGAATCCCATAGCCCCATTAGTTTTGTTTGTTTTGTTTTGTTTTTTGCTTTTATTAATGAATTATAGTTGTACATAATAGTTGTTTCATTTTGACATAATCATACATGCATGAAATTTAATTTATTCCAGTTCAGTCTCTTATACCCTCTCTTTCTCTCCCCTCCTTCCTCTCCCATTTCCCTTCCTCTACTGTAATGGTCTACTTTCCACTCATTTTTTAATTTTCAATTGGTGCTTTATAGATATAAAGGTGGAATTCACTGTGGTATATTTTTATATGTACATCATGTAATTTTGTTAAGTTCATTCCATATTTCCTCCCCTTTCCCATCCTTCCTCCTTCCTCTCAATCTCCTTCATCTCCACTGATCTTCCCTCTGTATCTTATGATATCCAACCAATCCCCTTTTTCCCCCATACTTTGCTCTGCCTCTCATATATGAGAGAAAACATATAATGCAAACATTACATTGGAAGGGGCCCAAGAGAGATCTTGATTTAGTCCAATACCTTCATAAAATGATGGGGAAAAAAGTTCGGAGAAAATAATTGACTTGCCTCAGTTAGTCAAAGGAATCATGAGAGCACTATGGGGCCAAGTTTCCAGATAGCTGAGCTCCACCGCCGCCCCTCCCAACTCTCAAAGTCATCTGTAATAGTTTCCTATTGTTGCTGTGACAGATTATCAGAAATTCCTTAGCTTAAAAACAACGCAATTTGTCTTTTTAAAGTTCTGGAGATTACAAGTCTAAAACTGGTCTCCCTAGGCTAAGATCAAGGGGCTAGCAGGGCTGTGTTCCTTCTGAAGGCTCTGATGTGGTCCTCTTGCCCTTTCCAGCTCCCACAAGCCACCTGTATTGCTTGATTTGTGACTCTTTCCTCCTTCAGAACCAGCAGCAGAGCATCTTCAAATCTCCCTCCTCTCTGATCTCTGCATCTGTCACATCCTCTCAGGACTCCTTTCCCATATAAGGACCCTCAGGATGAACTACAAAAATCTCTTCATCTCATAATCTTCATTTAATCACATCTACAAAATCCCTTTGCCATGTAAAGTAAAATATTTACAGGTTCTGGAGATTAGAATGTGAGCATCTCTGAGGAACCAGAGATGCTGTTGACCACAGCACCTTCACATTCCTCATGTAAAAGTACTCATGCTCTGGCAACATCTTCCATGGTGGGATGGAAAAGGAAAAAATTCAACAGTGTTCAAATATATGTTGTTCTCTTTTTTCATGTCTACATATCCAGTTTCAAAGAACAGGTGGGAGAAATCATTCCCGGTGTATTCATATAAAATATATTATAATGCACTAATAACCATAGTACACTCCTCTGTAATGTTTGTCTTAGGCATGCATTTCTAATATTTTAACCCTTGTGACTGGTTTCATGCAGCATAAGGAAAATCGAATTTGCAAAGAGAAGGAGTGGGAGGAAAAGTTGGTGAGCATTGCCATATGCCAGCCACTCTGGGTCTTACTTAATTTAAGCCTCACAATAGCCTTCTGAGCTGACTCTATCACCTCCCACTTATAGATGAAGAAACTGACTCTTAGATGGGGAAATTCATCTAGCTCACAGAGCCAGGGAGTGGCAAAATGGGTTGGAAACTGAGATTTATTTGATTCTGGAATTCATGCTCTTTCCATTAGAACTTATTTCCCCAGAAAGTTCAACTTACTTTTTTTACCAGCCTAATTTATTGACTGATGAAGAGAAAGAGAGATGGGGGAAGGAAGAAAAAGAGAGACAGAGAAAGAAAGAGACCATTAGAATGGTCTAATAATAATTTGGAAATATCCATGAGCAAGCAAGTTTGGGGGAAACCCTTAGCAAGCCAGTATGGCTGCCTTCCACCAAAATCATCAGTGGGGTCCAGAAGACAGCTGGTTGCTAGGCAACTTCTCTCTGACCACACTCCATATCAATCTAATTAGCAGATTTCACCTGAGTTCCAACAGTTGCTAGGTAACTCTCAAAAAGTTGCTAGGTAACTCTCAAAAAAAAAAAAAGGCTGGGACATTTCCCCCTCCCTTTCAAGCCAATTCTGATCCCAAAGGATAAGGAGAGAGTGTTTGTAAAAACTCTACTGAAGATATGTCTAAAATCCCCCATGTGATTTTACTATATCTATCTACCAAAAGTAAACAAAACCAAGAAATATAATTCAGGAAATGGCATTTCAAAAAAAGAGTCCCACAAGGCAGGAAATTGATTATTTAGGAACAAGAGAGTTATGGGACAAGAATAGGCCAGAGACCAAGGCAGACTACCTTTGTGAACCACTTCAGACAAGAACTCCTACTGGGGATTCTGAAGGGATGGATCCTTGCATGACCAACAGGGAGGAAAGTAGACACATATGTGTGGAGTCCTTGTTACATACCTGGCAACATGCTCTGTGGCATCACAAACACCTTGCCAACTCCCCACACAATTCCTGTGAGGCCAGTAGCTGTTACCATCCACACTTTACCAAGGAGAAATTGCAGTTCAGACGTAACAAGTCAGTTGATTATGATCACCTGATCAGAGGAACTGGAAGTTAAAGACATTGTCTGACTAAATTCTAGGCATAAACCTCTTGCTCCTTCCCTGCAGATTCTCCAGTCTCTATAGGCCACATCCATGAGATGATAAGTACATCCACTCAGAATAACCTCAATATTAAAACAAACTACTGAAAATGAAGATACAAGAGGGTAAAAATGTGATATCCCTTCCCTTGTTCATTTCCAAGGCTTTAACATTATTTTATGGCAGCAATTCTCAAACTTTTTGGTCCCAGGACCCCTTTATAATCTTAAAAGTGAATGAGTACCCAAAAATAATTTTTGATTGTATAGGCTGCATCTATTATACTTACCATATTAAAAATTAGAACTGAGAAATTGTTAAAATATTTATATATTAATTAAAGTAACAATAATGAACTCCTTGCATGTTAACATAAATTATCTATTTTTATATAAAATAACTACTTTCAAAGACAAAAGAAAATAGGGAGTTCTGCATTTTTGAAGACTTCTCCAATGGCTGGCTTCTGCATTCAGTCAGTAGTCTGCATTTTTGAAGACTTCTCTGATAGCTGGCTTCTGCATTCAGTCAGTAGCTTATCACATGGCAGGTAGCCCCACAAACATTTGACTCTGCTATAAACCTATGAGAGAATGAGGCCAAAATAAGCATATAATGTCTTATATTATCAAGAAAATAGTTGTGACCTTGAGGACCCTCTGGAGGAATCTCAGAATTCCCCAGAAGTCCCCAGACCACACTTGGAGAACCACTGCCTTAAGGTATAATTGCTTGAATGTCCAGAACACATTCAGAATTTGAGTGTGCACCTCCTGGTTTTTTTGTTGTTTTTTTTTTAATATTTTTTAGTTACAGATGGACACAATATCTTTGTTGTGTTTTTTTGTTTGTTTGTTTTTATGTGGTGCTGAGGCTCAAACCCAGTGCCTCACATGTGCAAGGCAAGCGCTCTGCCACTGAGCCACAACCCCAGTCCACCTCCTGTTTTTTAGTCAGTTATTTAAGAACATCCTTCTCACCTGTAGCATTTTGTGGTTCCTTAGAACCCCAATCTACCTCTCTGGTGTGCAATTTCACAATGCTATATGTGAAAAACAAGATATAGACACTGGCTCTAGGCTGAAGTATCAGAATACATGGTTTTTGCTTTCCCAGGAGTCTTTCCTTCATCTTTTCTGGTAATTGGTGCAGAATGAAGCATGAGACCTTCTGGCCTCCGTGACTGGTAGAAGAGATGGGCATTGGACTCAGCCCAGCCAATCAGAACCCTTACCTGAATTTTTCCACTCTGCCTTGCAATTTCTTTTCCTCTGAGGTACTAGTATATTATGCTGGATCATTGACTTTATGTTAGTGTTGTAAGGTAATTCATCTTGTCCTCACACCCCAACCCCACACTAACGATTTGGATGATTTCTAATGGTGCTTTTAATATTGAGGTTCTGAGCCAGGTTTCATTGCTGAACACATGCCTCATTGGCCCTGGGAAGACTCACCTTGGCTATATGGGCCAAAGTCCACAATGGCTGAATTACTCTCCACAGCCTGGAACACAGATGGAATTCTCCCTTCTCCCTTCCCATCCTCCCATGCATTTGCCCCAATTCCTTTTCCAGGGGTTCAGGTCTTATCTGCATTCACATCAGAGTGAAGCCACCCAGGATGGTCCACCACCTTGCACCTAAGCACCTTAAGTGGAGCATGTGTGCCTTTTGTCCTTATATGAGCCATTCCTTTGCCTAGAAATGAGTTCAGAACATCTCAGCAAGCATGTCTTGAGCACCTAATATTTACAAGACACTGTACTAATAATACAGAAATATAAAATGAGTCCCGACCCTCAAAAGGCTCACATCTAGTAGGGATGATGAGAAATAACCAGTAACTACAATAAGACCTAGCTAGTAAGATTTGTGCATCACATGGTAATAGTATGAGTGATAGAACAGCCGCCCAAAACTGGCTTACACAAAAAGGAATATTTTTGGCTCCCCTAACTGACAATTCTAACAGGACATAAGAGCATCTTTGTCCTTTTTTTTTCTTTTTTCATTTACCTCCCTCATCCCAGACCCATTTCCTGCCCTTCTTTACCCTGATGAGTAAAAGCTGACCTTGATCTCTGGCTTTGACTGTGTCCATCCAATAGAGGTACCAGAAGAAGATGGGAAGACTTAAGGAGAGTAAGGTAAGGGTATTAACTCCCCTGACCAGCCCATCCTCAGTTCCTCCCTGCCTTATCACAGTGTGACAGTGCCTGAATTTCTCTATGGCCATCACCGATCTACCATGGCTCCATCTCTTGTGCAGCTCTGGCAACACTGAACTCACCCCCCCACTTCAGGAATAAGGATACTAACGGCTTCCCACTGTTGTTAGACCCTGGGAGCTTCACTATGCTTTCTTGATTCCTTAATCCTTCCCCACCCTAATCTCACCTCTCTTCAAGTATACCTTTTTGAGTGTTTTGTTTCCTACTGGGAATCCTGGCATAAGCATGTGTCAGAAACTCATTTGGTGACATCAGAACTGGTTTCTTTCTCTAGATTCTGCAACATGAGTCAGCTCTGTTCTTAAATGAGGTCTCCCCTCCTGACAGCAAAGTGGATACTGGCAGCTAGAGTCTCTCGCGCTCACAATGTCAGAATCCAAGGCAGTAGAATAAGAGGCACTCTCTGTGCCTCACTAAATCCTGGTCATGTGCCCATCCCTGAGCCAATCACTGTGCCTCAGGAATTCAGTGGTCTGATTGGCCAATTGTTGTCATATGACCCACCCCATGCCATCTGTGGAGACATTATCATCCAAAATATGATGATTCCCTGAACAAGAAATTTTCACAAGAGAGAATCTGATGAAAGTTTGATGGGGTTAAAGATGAGAGAGGCCAACAGTAGAAGAGACTGTCCTCTGTAGACTACCTGTGCCAAGAAGTTCTTGTCCTCCTTTCACTGAAGAGGTAATTCTCAGCTCTGTCCTGCTCATTCTATCTCAGCAAGAGGGGGCCCAGCCCTTGGATATTTCTCTGTGGTTTTTGGGACTGTAGACTTCTCCCCATACAGTCACAGGAATATACCTACTGCCATTCTGTTTCAAGATCTAAGCGAACCCAGAAGCTGAAATCAAGGTATATACCAGACCTCATCAGAGTCAGAAACTTCTTCCAAAATTATCATACTGTGGATGGACATGTGTGAACTTCCAAGTAATAAGCTGTAGCAGAGATTCCCCTCATCTAACTTCATACAGCAAATACGTGACACAATGAGGTGGAAGCATTTTGTAAAATAAAATGCACCATACAAACTACAAGCATAATATTGCTATGCTTAAGGCATATACTGGGCCCTGTCCCACCTGCTCAGCCCCATAAGAATGCAATCCCATCCCCCTGCCATCCATTCAGTACCAGGGAAGGTACTCACCTCCATGGAAGCCTTCACATCAACTCTCCATTCATGACCTCAGAACTGCCTGCTCCACATCCCAAGGCCTTGTGACCCCTGTGCTCTTTTTGTCCTTCTCCCTTTAGATTTGAGCCTTCCAGATAAAATCTTGTCTCCACCTCTATATTGTGACCCCTGCCTGCAGGATCTCAGACCCCCTGATGGAGAGTATTCCTTTGACCCCAGGATGTCCACATATTCCTTTTCAAGAGGCTAATAGTTCTGGTGTCCTGACACCTGAGAAAGAGGCTGAGGATGCAGCTCAGTGGTAGAATGCATGCCTAGCAAGGCCCTGGGTTTGATCCCCAGCACCACAAAAAGGATAAAGGGACAATTCTGAAGAACCCTGACCCACAGTGTCATATGGAAGTGGATCCTGGGAAACAGTTTTGGGATCCCTGCAAGTGGAAGAAGATGCAAGATGCAGTTGGGGTAGTAGACATGCTTTATTAAGAGACAGCATAGCCCCTAGGCAGCCCCCAGCCAGTTCCCTTTGGCCCCCTGAGTCTTTTTCATAGGCCTTTGTTATATGCAGGCCAGACAAAGAAGGCACACTGCCAACAGGTCACATCAGTGGGTGCATGCTCACAAGCAAATGGTTATGACCCTGAGTACATATGCTGAATCAGAGAGTTTATGACCTTGACTACACACTAAAAACAGCCCACCAGAAGTTTAGGAGAGGGATCCTAATTGCAGTCATTTGGGGCCTACCCAACACACGGCCTCTGAAAAAAAGCACGTTGGTTATTTTCCAGGTGATACAAGAAGCCCCTAGAAAGAACTCCTCGATCATGAAACTTTGGCTAACCTGACCATCAGCAGGCTGAGAGAGCTTACAATAAAGTCTGAAAATCTTTTTATCAGGTAAGCCTGATTCCTCTCTGCCCATCTGCACTTGTTTCTCCTTGATTTAGATATTTATATCTGTGGCCACAAATCTTAGGTGTTAAAAGCAAAAGTTTCAGGGTCCCTGACCTATTTTCAAATTTGGTTAATTTCCTGTCCCAGCTATATGACCTCAGGCAATTCATTTAACCCCTTTGAGCTTCAATAGTAAAATAAGAATAACAGTTCTGCTCTACCTACCTCATAGATGCCTGAGTGTTGAGACAGTGAAATAAATATAGTAGGTGCTCAAAACAATCTGTAAGCTTTTATTCTATCATTATCATTGCAATTAATAAAACTCAAGGGGACATAAGTTCCATTTTCCTCCCCTTCCGCAAATCACACAGCACTCCTCAAATGCAGTCACCTGCTTCACCCAAGCTGAGTTCCTCTCTGACCACCAGAAAGATGTTTTCCCCGCATATCCTTCTTTAAAAGGATCACCACTCGGAGCTCATCTCTTTCTCCATAGAAACACAGAGAATAAATAGAAGCAGCAGGTTTTCGGCATTTTCCACTCTGGCTGTTTCAATTAAATAAACCCACACAACTCTTCCATTAGCATGTGGGTGGAGAAGCCAGTGGTGCCTCAACGACCCTCGTTCCATGGTTCACTTAGACCTTCCAATTATTTTTAGCCAAAATATCATCCTTGACTGGCATTGTTACAAGTAACCTGTGCCACTGTCCGCATGGAGAGATGCAGTTGGGACAAATCTGTTGTAACCTTCACATCTCTTTCAAGTGCTGAAATCATAAATATATTTTTTCCAAATCATGAAATCCTTTTTCAAGTCCTTTTCTTTTTTCTTCCAGTAGGCACTACTCTCCGTGCCCTCACTCTGGCTCTCTCTGTCCTCTGTTAGTGGACTAAGTGATAAAGAAATGGAAACAGGAATGGTCAACTTAGATGAGAACATTCCAAATATAATGTGTATATTCAGAGTCCCATGGCCATGAGGGCATGCCACGAGTCAATGTGCCCTGTATAGAATTCTCAGATCCTTCCTGGTGGAGGCTGTTTTCAGGAATAAGGGTGCAGATACCCAGCTCTTTGATCCCATGAGATAGAGGCAGGTGGCATCTCAAAGATATAGCATGGCTGATTGTCAGAGGAACAGTTTAACCTACACAAGACACAGATGCTGGGGAATAAAAGGAGAAACTTTAGCTTTGGGGACAGTGGGAGATGTGAGGAGGGGAAGATGAGGACTCTCACAGCTCCCACCTGCTGCCAGGGAAACAGCTCTACATTTGGATTTAGAAACCTTGAGTATGAGACAGAAGAATAGGACCTCCATGCTGAGAAAACAGTACAGCCCTTTAAAAGAATGAATCAGTTCTACACAAACTAACACAGAACAATTGCTGAAACAGATTATTAAAAGAAAAACAGCCAGTTACAATTTACGTACAAAGCTTGGCACAGTGTTGCACGCCAGTAATCACAGCAACTCAGGCAGCTAAGGCAGGAGGATCAAAAATTCAAGGGCAACTTAGTGAGACTAAGTTTGGGCAACTTAGTGAGACCCTGTCTCACTAAATAAAAACAAAAAGGGCTAGAGGTGTAGCTCAGTAATTGAGATTTTGGGGTCCAATTCCCAGTACCAAGGGGGAAAAAAAGAGTTCAGTATGGTTGCAGAGAGCATAGATTTGGGAATTAGAAATACAAAATTCTAATTTGTATTCTAAGACATTTGGCATAATGTCTATAATCTCAGTGATTTGGGAGGCTAAGGCAGGAGGATCACAAATTTGAGGCCAACCTAGACAATGTAGCAAGACCAACAACTTAGTGAGACCCTGATTCAACTAAAACGTTTTTAAAAAGGACCGGAGATGTACCTAGGTGGTAAAGTACCACAGGGTTCAATTCCTAGTACAACAAAAACAAAAATAATTTATGTAGAGTATTCCATGCATATAAAATTTGCGAATTTAAACTTCAGATTTCCAGCCAGGCGCAGTGGCACAAGCCTGTAATCCCAGCACAGGCTGGGATTTGGGAGGCTAAGACAGGAGAATCTCAAGTTCAAAGCCACCCTCAGCAACAGCAAGGCGCTAAGCAACTCAGTGAGACCCTGTCTCTACATAAACCACAAAATGGGGCTGGGGATGTGGCTCAGTGGTTGAGTACCCCTGAGTTCAATCCTCAGTACCAAAAAAAACACTGCAGATTTCCATGGAAACATGTGTATCTACCTGTGTAGAAAAAAGGTTTGGAAAGTTAAACACCAAACCATTAACAGCAAAGTTCCAGAAGGAGACTAGATTTGGCGGGAAAGAGAATTCAAATCCCACCACTTGGGATATTAGCATTGGGCTCTTTCTGATTTCTCACATGCAGCACATGGGGAAATTTGAAGTCTTTAAAATTACCCAGTGTCCCAGAGAAGTCATTTTTATAAACACTGAACACCCCTCCACTTATAACTGCAGATAAAGTCCTCTGCTCCAATGTGCACATGTGAGCTCAGTATGCACTGTGGGTACGTGCACCCTGCTACTTGATGATTTCAGACACAGTCACATCAGTGCTGTTTGTGTACTCTCTCTTCTTTGGCCACATCAGCATGTCTCTGCATCCTGGTCCATCCTTCTGTGGTCAGATTGCACCCATCCTCCCACCAGGATTATTTAAAGAGACTCTTAAGTGGTCTCCCTGCCTTTGTCTAATCCACCCTGCACTCCACTCCAGGGTAAATTATCTAAACCATAGATTCAACAACATCACCACTTCAAACTTTTTTTTTTACACAAAATATGCTAATTTTACTAACTACTTGGTCATACACTAGCAACCTCTTTAACATTTAGACACTATATGTTGCAAATTTGGGGCTCATTTGTCCATTTGTCCACACAGCAAAATAAAATGCACAAAACATGCAGAAAACTGATGTGTGAAAATGTCCAAGTATGAACACACTAACATATCACCTTTTGAAATTGCTTCCCTTTTACCTCCTCCACATCACTGAACAAGTACAGATAGTACTATACTGCTCACAGAGGTGATTTAACAGTTCCATTCCCAAAAGACAATATTTCATATGAATTTTATCAAAAAGCTATTTACAAAGTGATATTTTACTACCTCTACATTTAACATACATCAGCACTTCTAAACATCTAGAAAGACTAGATGTTTTAAATAAGGACCTAATTTGTCCACTATGTACATGATAGCTTTGAATAAACTGAGCACATGTAACAAGAGTTCTAATTTGAAAATGTCTGAAAAATATGAGCATTCTGGCCCTTCACCCATCAGTGGATTATAATGTTCAAATTTTCAGAAGACAATAGTTCCTAGGAATTTCAACACAAAATATACAAAATTTGTTTACTAATTTGTCATACACTGGCAACCTCTTTAACACCTAGAAAGACTAGATGCAGATTAGGACTCGTTTGTCCTTTATATACAACAAAGTAAAACAAAACTGATAGGCATAAGGAACAACTCTTGCCTCATTATAAGCACACTTGCATTGTACTTCTGAGAACCAGCACACAATTGCTGGTGGAGGGGAGTTGGCTATTGCTCCCCCCAAAAAACAAGAATTTTAACAAAAAAGTTTACAAAATGTGTTATATTTTACCACTTCTATTTTTAACATATTCCAGGCACTGTAGAATATCTAGAAAGTCTAGATATTTTAAAGAATGTACTTAGCATTTTCAACTATATATACAGTAATGAGGCATAAAATGTACATACAAAACAATGGTTATATTAGGAAAATGTCTTTCACATAAAACCTATCTGCCACAAGACGTCCTTCTTTTTTTTTAAATTGTTATTTAACATTTATTTATACATTTATACATAAATGTATTTTGTATGTGGTGCTGAGGATCGAACCCAGTGCCTCACGCATGCGAGGCAAGCACTCTACCACTGAGCCACAACCCCAGCCCAAGACATCCTTCTCACGGTTAGTCTTCTCCACGTCCTCTTACCCACTGAACAAACGTGGACAAGTGCCACTCCTAGAGGTGGTCTATCAAATCCATTTCAAAGTCACTTCCAAAAGACACTCTGGTTTTTTTAAACAAATAGGCATTTATGTTCTTTTCTAACACTACCATCCCTTGGCAACCTCTTTACATTTGGAATGTCCAGCTGTAGCAAAAATTTTAAGAGATTGAGGGGCAAATTGAGAGCAGCTTTTATACACAGGCCTTCTGCACACGACCAGTAAATCTTCCCAAAGGGTGGTGGGCATTTCCAATTGGTCAAATACGATATGTTAGTGTACACTCTCTCTCATTGGTAGAAGGAGCACCAACTGCCCGAAGACCGCTAACCATTCCAGAGTTCTGGGAGTCCAAGTGCCAGTGTTGTGAGCGGAGGTGTGGTCAAGGGTCAAGGTGCTGTCTCTGCGGGTCTCAGCAAGACCAGATGCTGGAACTGGCGAGCCACCAAGTGGAGCCCACGTGGGTACTGAGTGGCCATGGAAGACCCTAGTCTGTGCGGCTCTTCTAACACGCAGGTGAGCTTTCAGGCATCCACTATTCCTCTCAAATTCTAGAAATTATACTCTAAGATACCACTTTTTTGGAAGGTAATACCTACTCTTTGGAGCAGCTAATGTACAAAGCCTTTCCCCAAGTCCTAACCCATCACAGGCCTGTGGAAGTACCTGACATTCAAATCTGAATAATTCTAAAAATATCTCTCTTAATACTATTTGTGTTTTCCATCCACAGCTGTATTTCCTGAAAAATGATGCATTTTTTTGTCCCCACTTCCTCACATACCAATCACTCTGCCAATCTATCATTTAGCTGGTGAGTTTAGTCCATTTACGTTTATTAAATTTGATGTATATGGACTAGGTTTTTTCCCATCTTTGTCCTTTCAAATACTTACATAAATTACTTTTTGTTTGGTTTGGTTTGGTTTTTGCTTTCTCCTACTTCCCTACTACATTGTCAAAGCCAGGAGGATATTGTGTTTTTACTGAATAAAGGAGGGAAAAAGAAAGGTAGAGGAAAATGAGAACTTTACTAGTGCTATTCAAATAATATAAAACTAAATTCTAGAAGCCCCAGTTACACACAAGCATAGCATTAATTGCAAATCTTGTTTATTCGTTAAAGCAAAGTTAACAAATCTCTAGTTTTCTTACTAAAATTTTACGGTATATTCCATTTCTATTTGCTTGAAAGTTATACTTTCTCTTTTTATTACTTTAGCATTACCCTTGAAATTTTACCAAAAATACTTAGCATAATAAAGTCTAATGTTATTTAAATCCATCTTTTTTTTTTTTTTTTTTTTGGTACTGAGGATTGAACTCAGGGGTACTGGACCACTGAGCCACATCCCCAGACCTATTTTGTGTTTTATGTAGAGACAGGGCCTCACTGAGTTGCTTAGTGCCTAGCTGTTGCTGAGGGTGGCTTTGAACTCGCAATTTTCTTGTCTCAGCCTCCCAAAGTGCTAGTATCAGAGGCGTGAGCCACCACACCGTCTAATCCATCCATCTTTGAACACGACAAAAGCCTTAGAATACTTTCCTTCCAATCACTCCCTCCCAACATACATGCTCTGATTATCGAGCATTTAAATAGTGTCCTTTGTATTACCTCGCAAATTTGGCATTGTCAACAATGTTTGTTTACACTTACTTACATGTTTACTGATTTATTTGCTCACCAATCTTTCTTGCCTCTACGGATCACTTACCTTTTTCTTGAGGTACACCCTTTGGAAGTTTTTATTTATGAAAGTTTTCTGGCAATAAATTCTTGCCTTTTGTTAATCTAAAATTTGCTTTTTTGTTTTCATTTTTATTATATAGATAAATCTAGACTGTTGGTAATTTTCCTGCAGCATTTTGAAGACATTATCCCATTGTCTTCTGTCTTCTGTTGTTGGATGTCTAATAGTTACTCCTGTGTTCATGACCTTTACTTTCTCTCTATCTGCTTTTAGGATTTTATCTTCATTTTGGGTATCTGCAAAATCACTATAACAAGTCTAGGAATAAAATTGCTTTTATTTATTCTGAATGGAATTCACTTGGTTTCTTGAATATTGATAATTTCATCAGTTCCAGAAATTATTTCTTTAAATATTTCCTCTCTGACAGGAAAAGGAAGGAAATGGAGAATGAAATGGATGAAATTATGCTATGTACATATATGAATATGCCACACTGAATTCTACCTTTATGTATATCTATAAAGTACCAATTAAAATAAATAATAAATAAATGAAAAATCAGTAGAAGATGTGGAATGTGGGAAGGAGAAGAGCAGGGGAAGAAGCAGCACTGGGGCCTCAAATGGAGCAAATATTCTATGCATATATGATTACATCAAAATGAACCCCACTATTATGTATAATTATAAAGCACTAATAAAAATTTTAATAAAAATAGAAAGGATTAGGGTTGTAGTTCAATGGTGAAGTTCCCTTGGGTACAACCCAGTACCACCTAATAATAATGATGATAATAATAATAGATGAGTTAATGCCTAGGACAAAATAGAAATTTATTTATCAGTTTATTTTTTGGACTGGAATTTCAAAAATGGTCAGTGAGCAGGCCATTATGCCTACAAGTTAAGCCAGTTTCCTGTGATCTAGAAAAAAACATGAAAATTCTGTTGAATGTTCTTTTCAGGAACTCAGCATTGTACATTTTAAATGGAATAAATGTCTTATACAATGAATAATGTCTGTAATTCTGAAGGGAATAATGATTATTCATCAAGGCCTTTTATTGAATATATGTGGAAACTTCTGTGATTTTGCTTTGTATTTTGGTTATCTGTGAAGCAAGATGTTCCCACAGTGTTTTGTTTTTGTTTTTACCTTCAAATTTACTTTACTGTAAGCTTCTGTTTTATAAAACTTAATCTTGGAATTTCTGGGAGCCTAAGTTGTAGATATTTTCACCCAGGTAGAACTTACTTACTCTTGCCAAATCTAAGGACCTCTACTGACTGGGAACCATTTTGATGCCTTCAGCTCCTCTCCTTTGCTCAGGTTCTAAAACCTAATCTTCCATTTACAGAACTGATACCATATTTTTCTTCAAAGAAGTAGCCCTTTGGGGAATTTGTTTATTGCTCACATCTCCCTGCTCCTGGACCTACTTTTAAATTCCTGACATGTAAGGAATTTTTGTTTGGTTTTGTTCTTATTCTTGATGATTTCCCTTATTTTGTAAAGTTAATGTGTTAATCATTCATTAAAAATTATAGTTGTGTGTAACTTACCCAACATCTGGTTGTATTTAGCATGAGGGCCTATCAATGTTACTTTGTCTGCTGTACCATCATTGGTGCTTCAGCTGATGTAGTCTGGGTCTGACCTCGTCATTCCATTGAAACTATGCTAACAAAGGTCATGGGAACCATATGTCACACCCAATGGCTGTTTCCTTTCATCTTTCGTCTTCCTTAACCTTAATATAGTATTTATCAGTATTAAACTCTTAAGTACTTACTAATATTCTGTGTTCCCTTGGTTTCTGTGAAAGCACCCTTTGGTTCTCCTGTTATTTCTCTGGCTACTTCCTCTCAGTCTTTTCATTGACTCCACTTCTTCTACCCAGGCCTTAAAATAAAGGCATTCCTCAGAGTTCAGAACTTTCATTCCTGTTGTGCTCTCTTCTTGGCCTCTCAAAATCACTTCTTGCTATCCATTAACACCCATCCAAACCCATCCATCCAAATATCCATGATACCTAAACCCATATCTGCAGCCCAGACTCACACAAACACCATTCACAGACTCACTTGAGTGCCACGGGCATCCCAAGTTGATTGCCACTAAAATGCAACTCATTATATACACTCATGTATTTTTTAAACTTGCTCATTCTCCTCTGTCTCTGATAATAGTATCTCAATTCTCAAAGTCACCCAGACTAGAATTCTCAATGCCTTTGACTTCTCCTTGCCCTCATCACCAACAAGGGGTCCTTGTCAGTCCCTCCTACCTGTCACAATTGCTGTTCCCTTGCTCCTGATTTTGACTTTGTCTTGTCTGGAATATATCAACAGCTACCTAGCTCCTCTTCTCTACCATCCTCACTCATTCTTCATGGTAATATCACTACAATCTGGTCACATCACTCCCCTTCTCTGTCTGAAGAATTACATGGATGATGACTGTAAATACTACTTTAGATTATGAAAATTCTATGATAAAATTAAAATGCACAGTAGATATATGGATGGATATATAGATACACACCAAAAAATATACAACAGAATAGACAAATGTAAAAATAGACATAAAATACACTGACTAGTAGTTGGATTGAGATAATAAAATTAGCTGTGGATTTTTCCTTCTATTCACTTTTCATAATGAAGTTATACTATCTTTTCAACTAAAAAATATTTATTTGTTAAAAGTAAAATTCTGATGAGTTCCCATTCCCTATAGCAAAATTTTCCAAAATATGTTGAGATATTAACAGGTCTTATATGAAAAACAGAGGAAAGTGATCAAATAAATTTAGGAAGTGATTAAGCAAGCAAACTGGGGATGTTGCTTAGTGGTAGAGCACTTGCTTAGCCCTAGGTCCAATCCTCAGCTCCAAAAAGAGAAGAAAAAAGAAATGTAATTTAAACAAAGTTGAACAAATCTCTTTGCTGCAGAGTTTCTTGGGGCCCTTGAATTATTAATGTTCATTATGAGTCTTCAAATGGTAGCTAGATTATTCGGTGATACCCCAAATTATTCCACCTTTGAACTCTGTTTCTGCAGAACAAATCAGGGAACAAAACACTTCTGGGTGATCTCTGTCCTATAATAAAAGGGGGTGTAAGCTATGAAACTTTTAGTAGCCTGGCTGCCCACCTTTCAGATTCCTCTCCTCATCTACTCTTCCCATATGTAGTAGTTTTCTCTTGCTGCTTGCTATGGTTGAAATATAATTTGTCCTCATCAAAATTCACATTGAAATTGAATTGCCAATATAACAGTGATAGAGCCTTTAAAAGGTATTGGGCATGGGGTATTACCCTTATGAATGAATTAATTCTATCTCATAGGAATAAATGGGTTCTCACTTTCATAGGACTGGATTAGTGATCACAAAAGCAGGTTGTTACAAAGTGTCCAACTCCCTTTGATTTCTCCTGTTAGCACCTGCTTTCCCTTTCTGCCATGAGTGGACAAAGCATAAGACTCTTACCAGAAGCCAAACAGATGCAACCACTCAGTCTTGAACTTCTAACCTCCAGAATCATGAGCCAAAATAAGCTTCTTTTCTTTACAAATTACTTGGTCTCAGATATTCTATTATAGCAACAGAAAACAGACTAAGATACTGCTGTAACAAGTTATCAAAACATTGGTGACAAACAGGACAAATGTATTGCCTATGCTTCTGGAGGTTAGACATTTGACAGGGGTTTCACTAAACTAAAATAAGCACAGAGTAGCTGTGCTCCTTTCAGAAAGCTCTCAAAGGGGAATCCATTCCCTTGCCTTGTAGTGTTTCTAGAGGTCCAGCAGTCCTTGGCTCGTGGCTCCCTTTTCCATCTTCAAAACCCGTTGAGTCAAAAGGAGTTAAGTCCTCATATTGCATTACTTTGACTCCCTTTTCTGCCTCCCTCTTCTACTTTTAAGGACACTCACGAACACATGGAGGCCACCTGGCTAACCTGGGATGCTCTCCCTGTTTTAACATTGGCTGATTAGCAATCTTAATTCCATCTACAACTCTAATTCCCTTTTGCATGTAAGATAACATATGCACAGGCATCGGGATGCGGGCATTTGGGAGGTAGGGGGCATATTTGGCCTGCCACCCATTTTTTCCATCTCCCCTCTTTTCTCCCATAGTACCCTCTACATTCTCACCAAAGTTACCAGAGATTTCTATTCTCAGAGAACAAAATTCTTCTTTGTATCCCTAGTTTCCTCAACCTCTAAAGCTCATTCCCAGCCCAGCCATTATCTTCTGTATCCAAAATATTCCTCCTCATGCACTGAAATCTTGTTGAAATCTCACTTCCTCTGTGAATGTTCCCCTGGATTCCCCAGATGCAGCTGGACACTAGGTTTCTATAATTGTTTTTATTCATGTCTCCAAGATAACACAAATCATGCTGTATTGTATTTATTAGGTCACAGCTGAGCCTCATGAGCACTTACTAACATGTCCATGGCCGTACCATGTGCTGCACCCACATGAGCTCATTCACTCCTCACAGCAACCCTACCAGGTAGGCATTACTGCTTATCCACTCTTCCTCCAACCCCAGATGATGAGCACTTACAATGCGCAAACACCAAGTACCATCTTCACCTCTGCATCATCAACTCATCACTAAAGGCTTAGCATGTAATTTAGGCTCAGTTCATTTGGATCAATTTAACTGTACTGATTGTCCCTGAGCCAAAAAAGTGCTACTGGTCATCCTCCTAAATGAAGGAATCAAAGATTTCCCAAAGGCCAAGGTAAAGGCATGCAAATTTTTTTTGCTGTGTCCAATTATAAAATTTATTTTATCTTTTATATTATAATTATTAGCACACATTAATTGTACAAAATACTAGGTTTTATCATGACAATTTCATCCAGGCCTATAATGTGCTCTGATTGTATCCATGCTCCTTATTATCCTCTCATCCTCCTTCCCCTTCCCAAATTGTTCCCCTTCTACTTTCAAGGCATGTGACTTCTAATGTCTAAAGTCTCAGGGAGCAAGCATGTCTAAGCCTAGCACATGATGGATCACAATGCAGCCCCGCTGTTTAAAGATAATCATCTGAAGCCCATGATGATCAAGAGAGAACAGCTTGCAGGTAAATGCTATGTCAGAAGCTGGTTTCTGCTGCAAGATCAGCAAATACCACTGGGATGTCCAGCTGGTCATGTCCTCACTCTAAAAGAATGAGCCATCCATCACTGGCTGATGACTCAGTTCCTAAGCCAACCGTGGAATAAGTATTTGTTGAATATTCCCCATTACGGATTAGTCTAAAACAAATTCACTGATCAATAAGTATATTAACATATTAATTTCTTCATATGATAAATAATTCTAAGGACATGTCATGTTTCAGGCTTAGAAGATGAATCAAACCAGGCTCCTGCCTGTGAGGAGTTTGAGGCTCCATAGGAGTGACAGACTAGAAAATGAATCAGTACAATGGACTCTGACATAATAATAAAGCCCTTGGACACTGGTTTTATCTCATACACCTCAGGTTCCTCATCTTTGAATTGGGAGTAATAAATTCATGAAGAGTCAATGCAAAATGAGGATGCTAGAGGAAAATAATGAATTTAGAAGGGAGCTCTCATGGAATTAGAAGGGAAAACAGTGAAACAGAGGAAGGAGAGCAAAGGGGAAGAGAGGAGAGGTGGCAAAGGGGAGGAACTGTGGAATGAAATTGACCCAAGTATGTTAAGTGCATATATGAATATGTCACAATCAATTTCATTTTTTTGTGTGCAACTATAATGCATCTTTTGGGGGGATGGGGGGGCACCAGTGATTGAACTCAGAGGCACTCAGCCACTGAGCCACATCCCCAGCCCAGTGAGACAGGGGTCCCACTGAGTTGCTTAGCACCTCATTGTTTTTCTGAGGCTGGCTTTGAACTCGCAATTCTCCTGCCTCAGCCTCCTAAACTGCTGGGATTACAGGCGTGCACCACAGCACCTGGCTAATGCATCATTTTTAAAAATAAGTTAACAGAAGAAAGACCAATAGAGTAGAGGAAAAGGATCAGGGAAAGAGGATAGTATTAGGGATTGAAAAGGAGCAAACTATGTTATATGCATTTATGAATATGCCAAATTAACACCACAGATAAGTATAACTATAACACACTAATTACAAAAAAAGAGTCAATGCACGTAAACTGCTTGGAACTGGGTCTGGCATATAGAAAAATCTGATAATTGTTAACAATAGACAAAGTGTATGGAAGCAAAAAGAGGGACTGCCACTCCTATGGAGCTAGGAAATGCTTCCTAGTACTGGTGATATTTATACTGAGCCTCAAAGGATAAGTTAATATTCACATGCCTAAAGAAGCAGGGAATGAAGCATCTAGGCAGAGGAAACAGCAAAGACAAAGGCATAAAGATGTGAGTAACAAAGACCATGCTTTGTCCATGAAACACCCTTCCCCCCACCCCTTTTTTTGTCCTCCTGGGCACACAGCTAAATTACATTTTTCAGCCTCCATTCCAGTTAGTGGGACCACATAATTGAGTTCTCATCAACAAAAGAGGCCAGAGTGATAGAAGATATGGCTCCTAAAACCTCCTGAGTATCCCTCTATGCACTTCTTCCTCTCATCTGCTGGCTGGATGACCCCAGGATGAACTTGAAAGCAGTTTCTTTCTGTTCAATTTCTAGAAGTAGGAAGAGCCTGGATCCCTGAGTCATCATGTGGAGGAGAGCTTCCCAGGAAAGCTGCCCAACCAGAAACATCACATTAGATAGAGTAAAACACTGAGGTTTCAGGTCTTATTCGTTGCCTCAGCAGAGCCTAGCATAACTTTCCCTGATGCAATCTGAAACTTCTTGTTAGTCTTGAACAATAACTAGGAGTTGTACACTAAAATTTTGTGGTATAAGAGAAAAATCTGGGAAAGTAAGTGGGAATCAATTGCCTCACCAAGAACTTTGGTCCCTGTCCTAGAGGTGATGGGAAGTTTTAACTAGGGAAATAGCAGAATCAAATGTGTGCTTTTGAAAGATCTCCCTGAAAACAGGAAGGAAGGAGAACCTGGATAGGGCTGGAAGTGGAAATTCAGTTATGAAAGACCATTAATTAATGAGGCCTTGGCAGCAAAGACTGCGTCATGTTCAACATTGTATCCCAGAGCTTAGCTCAGTAACATGACACATGTCAAGTACTCAGTACAACTGGATGGGGATGGATGGATGGATGGATGGACAGATAGACATATGGATGAATAGATGAACAGGCATATATTATTATAGTAATCCTGGTGATATGGTGAGGCATGAACTAGAGAGGCAATGGAGATGGAAAAGAAAGGATAGATCAGAAGAATATTTAAGAAGTCAGAGCATACAAAGCTTGGGGACCAATTGGCTATAGAGGATGATGGATTTGCAAGAAACACTGAGTTCCAGGTCTTAAAGTCAGAGCCCAGAGGCAAGGAAGACAAATAGTAGATGAGAGTCCTGTCGCCAGCCAGACTTTCAGAAGGACCATCTTGAGACCTGGCCTTTTGCCAGGCATTCAACACATATTTTCTCATAATCTCTGCAAACGGCTCTGCATCCCCCACAGAGACAAAAGAACTAAAAGAAGTAGATTTATCGATTTCCTGATATTTCCTGGCTAGTCTTTTGGGGCTATTACCAGATCTGTGGAAAGTCTATATTCTCCCTTTATTCCTCTCCTTCTTTTCTCTAGAAAGTGGTATTTTCTCCCCAAATCTTCTCTTCTTTAAACTTTTGAGGGTTTCCTCTCCTGATTCTCCGAGTCCCCACTCTGAAACTCCTCCCACCTAAGAAGGCAGTGATGTTCTACACCAGGGGTCAGTAAACTTTTTCTATAAATGCCTGAATAGTAACTCCTTTAGGCTTTCTGGGTCGTGCAGACTGTCAAAACCACTCAGCCCCATTGCTGAACCATAGATAATATGTCAGTGAATAAACGTGGCTTACAAAAATGGGCAGTGGGCCAGTTTTGACCCATGGGCCGTGGTTAGCCAACCCCTGATCTAATCAGACCCAAAGGCAATATTGGGTGAAGCCACAGCAGAAAGAAGGCAGGTCTGGTTTTACTCAATCACCATAAGCAAAGAACCTGTGCCAAAGTGCCTGTTTCCCATGAGGAACGCCATTCCTCTTTGTTGTAGCTGAAATGTTCCAGTTTCTAAACAAGCACACACTTCTTTGTAATATCAAAGCACACAAAGTCAAATCAAAATCCCAGTGGGTGTGGAATCACGAAGCTACATACAGTAAGACCCAGCTCCTAATCCACCTCTGGACAACAGGATCTGGAGTTCTCAGACTCCCAAATTCAGATCTCGGTGACCAGGACATTGCTGTACATTGCACTTTTCTGTTCTCTCTCTGGCTCCTCATTGTCCTGAGCTTGACACTAAATACCTGCCTTTTAATAGCTTGTTCTTTCTTCCTTAAGTAAATGCCAATCTCATTCCAAATACAGGTTCATTACAGAAGACTTCAAAATATAGTTAAAAAATAAATTCTAAATCATCCACAATTCCACCACTCTAGGATAACCACAGACAATATTCTGGAATATAAACATCCAATTTTTTTGTGATTAATATATACATAAATACATGCATACATTCATATACACATGTATGCACATGTGTGCTTTTATAAAAATGGAATCGTGTTGTGAATATTTGTTGATCACTTTTTCTTCACTAAATAATATTTAACAACCCAGTTTTTATGTTACCAAGTGTCGTTTAGTCATGTCCACAGCCCAGTTGTGCCAGGGCAGTGGGGTAGGTTGCAGAGAAGCCAAAGAAAGTACTTGGAGATGACATGCAAGACATATGATTTATTGGGGAAAGGATACTTTCCCCAATAAATCAAAGTATCCAAGAAGCTTGTGCCCTCAGTTCCACACCTGTCCCCACTCAAGGAGGGGTTTTATCTGTTAAGCTGCAGAAGCAGTGACATCACCAGCATGAGCTTGCTTGGTTTGCTTGAATGACCAGCCTCCCAAGGAGCAACTGCCCCAGCATACATGGAAGTAGCTTTCTACAGATAACACTGATTTTGCCCTGGTTCCCAGTGTGCAGAAGAGAGAGCCAGAGTCCTTCAAGATAATATGTTCCTGGACTTTCTAGCCCAGAATTGCTTTCATTGTTCCCTTAATTTGGCTAGGTTTTGGGGAACAGAAAGGAGGCGTTCGGGGACATGGAGTTTTATGGTCCTCCTTTTCTTAAGGATGAGACACCTTTGTTATGATTTGGATCTTAAATGTCCCCCCATACACTAAAAGGTTTGGTTACCATGCTTTGGTGCTACTGGGAAGTGGTGCAACTTTTAGGAGGTGAGATCTAGTCGAAAGAAGTTAGGTCACGGGGGCATGCCCTTGAGGGGGCTATACCCCTTCCTTCCTCTTTGCTTCCCTCCCCTCACAAGGTAACCAGTCTCCTGCACCATGAGCTCTGGCCTCGATAATGTACTGCCTTACCACAGACCCAAAGCAACATGGCCAACCAACCATGGACTAAAACCATGAGCCAAGATAAACCTCTCCTCCTTCAAGTTATTTCTCTCTGGTATTTTGTCACAACAATGGAAAACTGACCAGCACATACTTCTTGATCATTAATTAATGGTTGCATAGCAACCCATTGTAAGTATGTGCCATAATCCATTTAACCAGTTCCCCTGCTGTTGGACTCATTCTTCCTTCAGCTGCATTAATATCCACCAATTTGACTGTAGCCTGGCCAGGGAACCATTGAGTCTCTTAATCCCTTGGCTTATTTTTATTAGTCATGCTCCCTGCCTCCCCTATCGGAGCCTGTTCTTCCCTCACAGCGCGCTCTGAGGTCTAAATGAGGTGTGTGCATTAGAGCTTTCCACGTGCTGTAGAGCGTGGTCCCCAAAGAAGGGCCGATTGAGCCTGCATATGGGGAGTCTGACAGGGGGCTGGAATCAGCAGCTGAGATGAGGTGTCATGGGGTGGAGATGGGGAATGACCTTGAGTCTTCTACCCTTGGCCTCTCCCTCCAAAGGAGCTCCAGGAACCCACATTAACAAATAGGAAGTGGGACTGTGCAGCAAAGGCCAAGGCGCATCTGTACCCAGCACTCAACTGAGACAACCCACGCTGCTCCTGTACTGACAGCAGCTGTGCTTAAACACACACACACACACATCAGTGTCTACCAAGTCTGATGGTGTCAAAATGAGTGTCCCCTTCTTCCTGTGATTGCTGGCAGAGCAGTGAGAATTCAGGCTCTAGATTTAGACAGTCTGAGTTAGAATTCCCACCTCAAATCCTACCCATGTGTGGTCTTGGAGACCCTGTTAAACTTCAGCATGCCTGTGTCCTCACCTGCAAATTGGTGATAAAATAATGTCTACCTTCCCAAACTATGAAAGGAGCATGAAAGAATGTATGCTGAGTGTTCTGTGTGTACCAGGCACATAGAAATGTTTTGGTAGGCCTGAGCTATTTTATTATTGTCATTATTATTAGTATTACGATTCCTGCTCTTGTTAACAGAGGTGGCGATACCACAGAGCTAGCGACACAGAAAGGAACCTGAGCTTGATAAATTCCAGCTCACCAGGGCCCGTAACAACTCCATTATCACAGTCATAAACCACTGGGGGCACCTTCAGCACGCTAGCTGATATAATGCCGTACTCTGGATGACAGAGGCCAGCCCATAAATAAATCAGAGCAAGCTTCAAAGCCAGAGGACTCAGACTCCTGCAGCTTGGTAGTGTGTTCTTATTGCATCGTGTATCCTTTTCCATTAGCAGGGTCCCAGAGCCTAGGTTTCCATATCTTGTCACCTTGCCAGTCTAATGCAGAAGGGAGGGGGAAGGATCACATGCAAGAGGATACATGAGGATAAGAGGTGGGGCAAGATGTCATTGATGGTGCCTGTGTCTGGGGACAGATAGACCATGAAGCAGCCACTACCACAGCCTTTAGAAGTTTCAGACCTGTGGCTGTTCATCTCCACTGTGATCTGAACTAATAGATGCAGCATGAGGAATGCAAGTTAGACCTAGGGCATTACTTCGTGGCTAAAATAACAATACAACAAGCTGAGGGGTCAAAGTCACTTTAGCATAACTTTCCCTGGGGTATCACTAAAAAGAAAATCAGATTGGATCTCACCAATTCAGAACAACCTTCCTTGGGTTAGGGGAAGAAGAAGAGACAGTGGAGAAGAAAAAGACAAGGATCAAAGTTTGAGGCTCCAATCTATACCTATTGGTTGCATTCCTACTTTACTCAAAGATCAATTGCATAACAAGTTTGTGTGCTTTAAAGTCAATCGTGACATTAATTCCAAAATGAGATTTACTTCCTCGCCTGAGTTGAAAGTCCCGTATTGACACATGTCTACTACTTGGCACTTTTCTTGTAAATGAATGCCTCTCTTCATCAGGGCCTGCATGCTGATGAGAGCAGGTGGTTTTAATAGCGTTTGAAATGATACTGCAGGTGCAGCTGTAGGCAAGCAACCCGCTGGCTCCAGGCTGACCTCACCCTGCTAGTAAGGTGCTCTTCCTGGGCTTGGTGAGGAGGAAGGGGTTTCCTTCCCTGCTCCCTCCTCTCTTCATTCCACATTCACCCCTTCCCAAGTAGGGGTGTTGGGTAAAATGGAAAGACAGGCACTATTAGGATAAGATTGTCCCCAAGCTCACCTATAAGAGGCTGTCAAAGTTGGCAAAGGAAAAGTTTCTGGTCTTGTGATGGTTCAGCCAGAAGAGGGGGTAGGACCTAGAATGCCCAGAATCCAACCTAGGCTGAAGTCCTTCAGGATGGAGTCACGACTGCAGGGAAAAGCAAGAGCCTGAAAAGACCAAGGGAGTCCTGGGTGGGAAGAGAAGAAGGAAAGCAATCAGAGAAAGAGCCATCAGGCATCCAGGAAAGAGAGCTCCATGTGCCCCGAGAGGTGGTCAGCAGCAAAGAAATCACTTCTTCCCACTGGACTCAGTGTTTTTTTCTTGGCTGGCTGAGAGTAAGGCTTTCTTTCTGGAAAGGGTCTGCAGAACCATACCACTGCAGATGTCATGGCATTGCCAAAGACTCTGTCCTGGGCTGAGACTCTGTCTGCCTTTTTCTGATAGCACATTGAGAGCCCAGGAGGGACAGCATAACTGTATTCATAATCATATCACTGCAAACAAGGATTTAGTCCTTCCTGCACTCAGATGCTGGTCAAAGCACTTAATACCTGTTAACTCATCTAACCCTCTCAATGGCCTTCTTACAAACACAGCTCTTGCCCCCATTTTACAGATGAAGAAACTGAGGAGCAGAGAAATTAAGGAATCTGCCCAAGACCACACAGTTAGGCAGCAGGTGAAGCTGAGATTCAAATCAAGGCACTCTGGCTCTGAAGACAGACTGTTGCCAGAGTTAAAGTTGAGGGATGGAGCTTCTAGCCATGTCAAGGATTTTGGAACAGGAGAAAAGATAAAAGGGAGAGGAAGACAGGGGTAACTGGGAGTGATGAGGGAGGACTTCAAATGAGTGCCTGGAACATCCTTGAGCACTCAGGATATGTTTGAGGGATACAAAGAAGTACGGGGCATGTAGATGGTCTCCCCTGGCTTGGAGAGCCAGCAGTGGTAGGCAAATGAGATAGTGGCACCCACAACATCAGGGAATGAGAAACTGGCGGGTTCCCACACCCCCACCTGCTCCTGCACACGACCTTATCTCCTCTCTGACCCTATCAATGTATCAACAAATATTACCTGAAAGTCCTCCATGATCTAGACGCTGTCCTGGGTGCCAGGGACACGCAGCAGCGAACAAGACAGTCCTGCCCTTAAGCTGCTTTCATTCAAATGAACCCAGAGGAATGAATTTTGAGCCAGAAAAGCAGTGAGTGAATGAGATGCTCACATCCAAAGAAATGCTTTGAAAATAAAAGTCCAAATACAATCTGGAAACAAAGCAATGATTTTCAGCCCTTCTGTGCCAATCTGCAGGGGACATCAGCCTTAAGGAAACCAATTTGATCATTTTAGGGAATTTTCTTCCATATGGCACAGTAAGTGTTCTAAAGTTTAGCAGTACATGGATAAATTGCCCCAATAAAGTCATCATCATCAGTCAGTTGTATCACCCTTCATGAGTTATATAGTTTTTAAATGATATTTGAATGCAAATTATAGTGCTGTCCCCACATGATGTCTAAAGTTCACAATAATTTTCAGTGACAGTATTTGTGTGAGTATGTGTGCTATTCATTCATTTAATCATTCAACAAGCAATTACTAAGTGTTTGCTCTGTGCTGGACACTGGCATGCAGTGGGTGCCCTTAAGGATCCATAGTATAGAGGGGACACAGACAAGGAGCAGATGACACATGGTACTGAGAAGGATAAGTACCCAGTACTAGGGAAAACCTAAACTTGAGGGGTCAGGAAAGGTCACAACTTAGCTGAGATCGACAGGACATATGCAGGGACCAATAAGAAGCCCAGATAAAAATATGGGATTCATTCTGGAGGGAATAAAAACTCCAGAATCAAAATAAAAAAAAAAACTAGATTTGAATCCTGGGTTACAAGTTGGGTGTCCGGGTGCAAATTCTTTCACTCATTTGAGCCTGTTAACCTGATCTGTAGGATGAGTATGGCAACATTTTCCTTGCAGGCTTAGTTTAAGGATTACATGTAGGGCTAGGGCTGTAGCTCAGTGGCAGAGCACTTGCATAGCATGTGTAAAGCACTGGGTTTGATCCTCAGCACCACATAAAAAAGTGAACAAATAAAATAAAGGCATTCTGTCCATCTATAGCTACAAAAAAAAATTTTTTTTTTAAAGAATTACATGTAAAATTGCCTAGCACAGTGCCTGGCACATAGTATGTACTTAATAAATGGGAACCATGGCTTGGATGACTGGGAAGTCACTGAATATTGATTCCTTTCTACAGAGCAAGTGTAACCCTGAGCTCAGAGGCATAAAGCAACCAGGGAAAATAAAGTAAAAACATTGCCCTATTTCCTCATTAAAACCTGACTTTTCTTTGGAAACAAGAAGATTTTTTTCTCTCTCTTCTCCCATACATTGTCATTAGCTAACCTATTCCAAAATGGGAGAAATGCCACTTTCTCCTCCAATAAATAATAAGGTGAAATTTTCCTACATGCTCCGGGCCATCCCCCATGCTCATCTTTGTGAGCCAGCAGGGAGCCTTTCCTGAGTGCTGAGGGTAACTATAATTGAATCATTTGGCATGAAATTGGGGAATGTACCATAATAAATCAGACCCACTCCAGCATCCTGAAAGAATCAGGCACCTAAGCAATCCTGATGCCAGGTCCAGCTGGGCAGGCCCAGCTGCTGGGGCCACAGAAGGCTACACGCATCTCTGCATAGTTTCTGAAAGGAGGGGTGTTGAGAGGTCATCCCACTTTTCCTGGTCCCACATAGTCCTGTATTGCCCCCACTGGACCCAGGCAGAGCCTTTGATGTGTTCAGAGACGTGCTCAGGAAAGCAGATTCCTCAGGCAGCAAAATCAGATTATGAGAGAAGCAGAGGCTCTGAGTCTGACAGTCTTAGCAATAAGCCTTTCTTCATCTCTTGCCACCTGTGTGTCCTTGGGCTAGTTACTCAACCTCACTGAGCTTCCATGTGTGGAAAAATAGGAATTATAAGAATATCATATCCATTTCCTATTGTCACGGTAACAAATACAGCAAATTTGAAGACTCCATCTTATTCTCATACAGTTCTGGAGCTCGGAAGTCTGAATTTGAATACACCAGGCAAAAGTCAAGATGTCAGCAAGGCTGGCTCTTTCTAGGGACTCAGGGGAAAATCCATTTCCTCGTCTTTTCTAATTCTAGTGGCCACCCACATTCCTTGCTTCATGGGCCTTTCTCCATCTTTAAAGCACATCACTCCAACTTCTGCTTTATTCCATTTCTTCTCTGACTCTGATCATCCTGACTCCCCCTTGTAAGGGCCCTTTGATGACATCAGGCCCACCTGGATAATCCAGGAACATTCCCATCTCAGTTTCCTTAACTTAGTCACATCTGTAAAGTCCCTTTTGCCATATAAGATAACATTCCCAGATTCTGAGGATGAGGATGTGAACATACTTGTGAGGCCATTATTCAACCTACCACAACTACCAAAAATGAGACACGTATGAAAAACACCTAACAGTGCCTGGGATCCAAGGGTCCTAGAAACTTTTCATCCTTCTCTCTCCTTCCCAACCCCCCAGAACACTAGGACCAGAGGGATCATCGCATGGCAGCCTTGCCTGGCGTTAATGGCATGGTCTGGCTTCAGGGAAGATTCATTTGACACCATCTGGAAGCTACACATCTTCTCACAGAGACTTTGTTCCTGGCTTTGTGGTGAGTCACCTCTAGTCATCAAGGGCTATTCTTCTGGTCAGGGTTGTTTGAAAACAACCTGGGTTTGAAACAAGGGTTCAGAAAAGAACCCCTCTCAGGCTACGTGGAGTCATTGTAGGACTTCAAGAAGCAACTGAGCTTCCAGGAACAGAAAAAATGGGTCACAGTGGACTGATTGCACTCCACAACCCTCCCTGTGGACCATATGCTCCCTCATCTCTGCTTCTCTCTGCTCATCCTCTTCACAGACCAGCCCCACCTTCAGTTTGCCCACGGGTCTGGTTGCCGTTGGCACCTGTTATGGTTTAAATATGAAGTGTCCCCAAAAGCTCATGTGTGAGACAACTTAAGAATGTTCAGAGGTGAAATGATTAGATTATGAGAGCTGTAACTATGGAAATGGATGAACTGGGTAGTAACTATAGGCAGGTAGGGTGTGAATGGAAGAAGGAGGTCACTGGGGACATGGCTTTGGGGTTCCTATTTTGTCCCTGGAGGGCAGAGCTCTCTGCTTCCTGGCTGTCATGCCCTGAGCTCTTTTCCTCGGCCACATCATTCTGCCATGATGTTCTGCCTCACCTTGGGCCCAGAGCTAGAGAGTCAGCCAGCCATGGACTGGACCTCTGAAACTATGAGCCACAATAAGCTTTCTCTTCTCTACCTTGTTCTTGTCAGATCTTTTGGTCACAGTGATAAAAAAGCTAACTAAAAGAGTACTATCCCTCGCCCCAAATTGTATGACTTTCCCTCAACCAATACCATCACATCCAGTCAGTCTCTGTATCCTTTCATTCAATTTTTCAATACAAAAAATGGATTGGTGCAATGTGTCATTGATCTCCCTAAGGTAGGTATCTACCCCAGCTCAATCAGTCGTGTGTCATTAAGGACCGAGCTCACATAGGACAGACCTTGGCTGTTAGCCCTACACCTGGGAAGAAAGCAATTTCCCAAAAAAGCAATCTAGGCTGGACAATTACTCTAAAACACATACTTGATGACCACCCATCTCTCAAAGAGACCCAGAATCATTAATAACAAACTGGTTAATTGTTAAGAATGACAACTCCAGGAATTGCTAATCACAAAGTCCCACTTGCCAACCCTACGGCTAGCAGCCTAGTATAGTAAAACACACCAGACAGGCCCCAGATCCAATGCTGCCAGCTGCTCTGCCCCTAGAAGCAAAGATGTCCATTTCTTCCAAAAGTTCAGGAAGCACAGAAAGATACATAAGAGTACCTGATTTGGGGATTTTCAGGATCTCTTTCTATATTGTGAGACCTAAAACAACTATTTAGCAAAGCAAGTAGCCCAAGCCCTGCTGACCGAGCTTTCAATGATTAATGCAAAATTTAATATAAATTTTGCATTAAATATAAATCTATATTTCTATAAAAGAAATACAGATTCTTGGCCTCAAAATCCAAGGCAGGCAGACAAAGCTAGAATCTAATCAATGAAAGACTCCAGAAATCATGGAGGATAGGGGGTCATCGTGCCCTCAAAGTATCAAGGATGTCATTTGTAATGTAGAGCTGTGGTCCTCATGACCTTATGGATGTTCTCTCCAAAAGGAAGTGAGGACACCCCTGGGGAGGTGAGCTTCCCGTGGTCCTCCAGTTCATGGAAAGGTAGCCAAATGAATGCGAGCCTGCTCCTCATCAGGGCCCCTCCAGACTTTGTCTATTTCAAGCACACTAGAGAAATGGAGGCGGTTCAGGAGACTCTTCAGTGGGACGATGGGCCTCCTGCCCATGGAGGGAGCAGGGTGGGAGGATCCTTCTGGGCCACAGTTGACAGGGTTCTGCCTTGCTGCCGAGCCCAGTGTAACGGAACACAGAGAGAATGGGAGTGAGATTCGTGCTGCATATGTTTATCAGCCCGTTTCCAATTTTGTGTCTGAAATCAAACAGCCAAGGATCTGCATGCTTTGAATTTTAATCTGTCCCTTTAGGGCAGTCACAGGTTATGAATACAGAGAATGAGTTTCAAGCATGGTGAGCCAGCTATGTACATACATTTGTCCCTTGTGCTTCCCTTCACCATGGGCCTCAGCAGGGAGGTCCTGCTGGTCTTATTTTAGCCAAAATTCTGGTGCCAAAAAAAAGAGGCATTTTTATTTCCATCCTATAAAGACTATCTGACCATGCTCGGAAAGCAACAGGGTAGCTGATGAAATCTCATTTCCTCTCTCAAACAGTAATCTACTCTGACATCTCAGTCCCCAGGTGACTGTGTCAGAAAAGGACTTCATTTATCACTGGAGTTGGGCCACCATGAAAACAGATTCTTAGTTTTCAAAAAATCTTCTCCATGGTGGCAAAAAGGAACCAACCCCCATTCTATGAGACCTTAAAATTGCCATGGAAGTTAAAGATGAACATCAAAAATAAAAGGTTAAAACTTTGTGAGTAGCCATTGATTTTAGATTTTTTTTTGAATTCGTGGATTCTTTTTATGTAGGCTTATGTTATGCATTCCAATATCTTCAGCCACACTCCTCATTCTCAAAAGTTACATGCTGTTTATAGATGTAAGGGACAGAGTTCTAAATTATGAGGAATAAAAGATAGACTTTATGAGTAGGAAAAGATGATGCCATAGGTAGATCCAGGAGTTACCTATAGATCAGAACACCTGACATTCTACTTGGACTTGAGAAGATCTGACACTCGGCCAAGTTGGAGTCTAAGTGTTTGGCAAGTATGTAATGAATGCCTGATCAGGATTTAATCTTCTTTAACTTGCAAATATGAAGAAAGAAAGATGGTGAGATAAGTTTCTTCAAGGCAAATTGGTTTTGTTTTGGCAGAATCAAAGGTCAGTACTGCTTTCTGGTTTTATTTTTGCAGAATCCAAGAGCAGAACTGCTTTCTTTGCTCATTTCAGGCTCTATTCAAGATGTCCACATAAAGTAATCAAAGGCTCCCTGCCCTGCATATTACATCAGTGGTGCCAAAATTATGGGTGATCAACCACTATAAGACTCAAAAATTATAAAACCATGTTCTGGTTTATTTTTAATTTAAGATCTAGTTTTGCAAACTCCTAAGTGAACCTACAAATTTCCTGTTAATTATACTTCCTCTGGGATTGGCAAAGTGAAAAAAAATCTCTAACCTTCCATGGAGGGAAATCTGCCTATGAGCCATTTATGGCAACACAATTGTAGAAAAGAACCCCAATTTACACAGACATTTATCTCTGTACCTTTTCCACTTTAAATCAGTCTCAATGCTAAATGCACCTCTGCAGTTCATTGCTGTCTTTCTCTGTTGCCTTCAAGGACAAGATTCCCTAGAGACAGGACTACTAGGAGACTTGAGCTCTACAAAATAGACTGGGAAAGCAAATAAAAGTAGATTCCCCCAGGGGATGAGCAGCAAGGCATTGTCCTGGAGCCAGGAGGGTAATCTCACTGAAAACTAAGGGAAGCTGAAAGCCAGGCCCCGCAGCCTAAAATACAAAATACCTGCTCCTTGTTCTGCTTCTAATGCCCCTAATTGGTTTCTTTCCTCATCTTTTCAGCTCATCCTTCAAACTGCCCATCCTTCAAAGCCCAGCCAAATCAGCACCTCTTCGTTAAAGACTATAGACTTTGGGGCTGGGATTGTAGCTCAGCGGTAGAGCGCTTGCCTTGCATGTGTGAGGCCCTGGGTTCGATCCTCAGCACCACATACAAAGCAATAAAATAAAGACATTGTGTCCATCTACAACTAAAAAAAATATATATTAAAAAAAATAAAAGACTATTGACTTTGTTGGCCAAGCGAGAACCTTGCAAGCATGACTGTGTGATGGTCTGGACATGGCATTGGGAGCAAGAGCGACACAAATATTTCCTTTATACCTGTCGTGCCAGGGCTCTGACCCAGAAAACAGATCCAGGGTTTGGCAGGTGGAAGAAGAGATGCAAGACTCAGTCAGGATAATAGACATTCTTTTTTTAAAATTTATTTATTCTGCTTAGGTATACATGATAGCAGAATGCATTTTGATGCATTATACACAAATGGAGCACAACTTTCCATTTCTGTGTACATGATGTATAATTACATCATATATGCAGTCATACATGAAGCTAGGGCAATGATGTCCATCCCATTCCACCATCTTTCCTGCAGTAGACATTCTTTATTCCATGGTGGCCACAGCCATGAACCAGCTCCCAGCTTCAGCCTCAGCCCCCAGCCAGTTCCATTTTAGCCCCTCCTTCCTGTCCATTTCCTTAAGCCCTTTTTATATGCAGGCCAAACAAAGAAGGCACACTGCCAATGGGTTACATATGGGGGAAGGAGGCATGCTCACAAGTTAATGTTTATGACCTTGAGTCTGTACACTGAATCACAGTGTTTCTGGCCTTGAATAATCATAACATAGCTAGTTCCTACACATTGAAAATATAACATAGCCCACTGGAAGTCTCAGTGAGGGAGCCTAACAACAGCCATTTGGAGGCCTGCCCCAGCACCACCCCAGGAAATAAGACTTTGTCACATGCATCTCATGTACCACTTACCATGCCATGAACAATAAGTTGTCTTCCCAGACATTCCACCTCTTCCCCACTCCCCCAACCTGTGACCATGTGTTCCCCAAAGTCCAGGACTATTTCCTAGGATCTCACCCAGGACAGAGCCTGGGACAGAATCAGCCCTCAGAAAACTGTTGAATGGATGAGTGATGAAGGCTACCTATTCTTAGACACAAAGAAAAACAGGCCTGGTGTTCTCTAAATTAGGAGTTATTGAGTTAAACAGAATCCAGAAGAATTTTGAAGGCAAGAACTCTTGAAGAAGGAACTGATTCCACTGGTGCTCACCCTCACCCCAAACTCAAAATTGTGTGTCCAAACCAACTACAGCCAAATACAACCACAATACAACTACGGTTGAAGACAGGACAATTAAAATCTGTTTGGAAATACTGACCTTCAGCTGGCCATTAAAACATAACCAGATATTGGTGAGTGACCCCATGTGACTTTCCTTTTCCTATCTCATGGGGCATGGCAGGCCTTTGAGCGTCTCCAGCCTGAGCCCAGTGTCTGGAACTCCAAATCTCCAGTACCTGGGAGAAATTGAACTTTTGAAGTAAGAAATGCAAAGAAAAAAATGCCGGCTTCCACTAGCCTCACGCTACCTACAGGAACTAACATCAGAGGCAGCTCACAACACCTTCATGGGGAAGGTGAGCAGAATGAATAAGAACCTGCACAGTTCAACCCTCAGATCAGCCTCTCCCTGTGAGGCCTCTTCCCAGCTCTTCATCTGTACCATTCACCCATTATTCCCACAGCTGCTAATATGCTCCAAAGGCGCGCACACACATATGTACACATGCACCACACACACACATACACACACACACACACTTCATTCTTAACATTGTATTCCAGCCACTGCTCCAACTGGACAATTGTCTTGGCTTTGTGATATATCAGTTTATCTAAGCTGAACTTGATTTCCCAAAACTTCCTTCCCTATGTGCTTCCTGTTAGGGTAGAACACGAGAGAGAGTCTCATGGAAGATTTGGCAAGTGTATAATGGGAGGGAGGGAAGCAGCAGTCATATTGTGTTTTGACACCTGGAAGGCCAGGCTATAGTCAGCAGATTGTCACTCAACCTGGCACTGGGGCAGCTGACAAATATATAACTATCCCACCTCCCCTGCATCCTCCTTCACATTCTCCTCCTCCTGGACCAGAGCGTGTCTAACTGTGATGAAGGACCCAGCTTCTCCCACAGGATACCCACATCACCAGAGTTGGAGGCAGTGAGAACCAACACAGGTGCTAGTCTGTCCTCCTGGGTTCTTACTGATGCTCATGAGCTCCAGTTTGTGTTTACTCTTCCCCACTTCAAATCCATCCTCTCTTCCTGACTTCCTGCTTGGGAACTTTAAGTTCCAGCATAAGATATCAAACCCAAAGATGAAGCCTAACAGGCTAAAACTAGTCCTGCAAGAATATGACTAGTGTCCTTATAATAAGAGGAAGTTGGGACACACAGGAAGACACCAGAGATGCCTGCATGCAGCAGAAAGATCAAGGGAAGACACAGAAAGAAGATGTGACCATCTGCAAACCACAAAGACAGGCCTGAGGAGAAACCAAACCTGCCAACACCTTGTCCTTCTAAACTCCAAGACTGTTAAAAAATGAATTCCTGTTGTTCAATTGACTCATTCTGTGGCACTTATTTATGCAGCCCAGTGTGACTAATACACTGACCATAACATCTCTATAAAGAGTGGCACTGTGTATCAAGCAGGCAAAGGCTCTGTGAAGCCCTACTGAGAAGATGACTGCTTACCTTGAAACTGTTCCCAAGCTTCTGCATCTCTTCCCTACACAGAGCTGCCATGATGTAGACTGATGGCAGAAAGAAGACCATCTGAATATCAATCACAATTATGTTCTTGCTTTCCAGAAATAAAGAGGTAAAAAGATAATTATCAAAAACCTTTACCAAAACATTAAAAAGGAGAGGTGTCAGAAAAAAATGTAGATGGCTTCAGGGTACAATGATAAATGCACCAAGCCTTTTTTTAAAAACCCCAATTCAAATTCCATCTCTACTCTTAACTGTCTGAGTGACTAGATCAAGTCCCCTCCTTCCTCTGGCGTCAAGTTTCCCCATTCCTAAAGTGAATGGTCTAGCTTAGGAGCTCTTTAGCTAGGTTCTCCTAAGTCATCAGATTTGTTGGCATGACATAGAGGTCCCTGAGTTAATCTCCATAGGTCTCCTCTTGGTTTTTAGCTTTCAAGTTGGAGTTTCATTGTTGATGCCTTTTTACACTGGAAAACATACCTCCTGACTTAAGTTCCCAATTCCTTTCTGTTGCTTCCAGTGGTCCTGATCTTTAATTTTTTTTCTAAACTTTTGTAACAGAATAACACTTTGATAAATTACGAAGGTGTTCCATCTCTGCACGCTTCCTTTATCCTTTGTCCTTCCTTATCCTTGAATCACAGCATTTGTTCCAAAGCTACTATCTCAGGGACGCAACCACGTAGCAAAATAGAGAGAAGAAAGTGAATCAGTTCTTGGCTTTTTAACTGAAAAATTCTAACTCCTGTGTGGATTAAAGACAAAGAAGATGCGTGAAGAAGAGCAAAGTTGGACTAGCTGGAGATTTTCTGGAAAGACTCTGGATTCCACAATGGTTAATGTCAAGCTCTTTCCATCCACTTCTTGTCTCAAAACCCATCCCAAAATAACAGAGAGAACAAGATGCAGAAGCAGAAACTCCAAATGAATGAGGCTACAAGTTATCTGTAAATCAAGTCGCAACATATAGAAATGGAAGATGGAAGAATTTAAAAAGGACATGGCAGAGAAATGTCAAAGCTGAGTGTTCAGAAGAGATCATAAATAAGAAGTAGACCAGCTCACCTGCTCAGACCCTCAGCAGGGTAAAAAGAATTGGAGGCAATAGATACCTTGAAAGATGAGACTCTGAAAGTGGAGGGACCTTCTTGAAAGTCTGTATGAAGAACAAGTAGACCCTGGGATGGCCTACCTCTAAGATACCCCCTGGTGACCCCAATGTCCTGGCATTCACTCATTTGCATTATTTCCTCCTCTTTGTACCAGGGTCAATCTGTATGACCAATAGAATACAGCAGAAATGATGGAAAGCCACCTCTGATATTGGGTCATAAAAGATATGTTGCTGTTTCCATCTGGGTGTCAATGTCTATCTCTCTGTGTCTCCAGGGTAGGGAAAAAAGACAGACTACATGGACATTTGTGTCAAAAACTGTTCCACAAGAGCAGATGAGCCCCCAGTCATCAGCTGATCCTGTGGTATCAGCAAAAGGCAAGCCAGGGAAACATTCCTTGCCAAAAAGGCGAGGATGTTAATAGCCTTGACACTCTCTTCTGATACTAACAGCTATCAGACATTATAATACAATGGGCTTCCTGGGTGCAGCAGGATGTTCCTAGCACTGCAACACTAGGATAACCCCAGAAATTTTTCTATTTCTGTAACTTTTTAGTGCACAAAGAAGCCTCTTGATAACTCACAAGATTTGAACAATTTACAAACCTCCTATAGTTAAACTTCCTAATTACGAGATCCTTTACAATAACAGAGCTAGTTCTGGGTCGCTGTTAGTGCAGTGTCCCACCTGGTCCCAGCTTTATTTGGAAAAAAAAAAAAAACTGTTCCACAGAATTATAGGAATATATAAGGAGGCTTAGCAAGAAATGAACAGAAACCAGGAAAGCAAATAAAATGTCACAATTATTAACATTTTAAGAGGGCTAGTCAAGAAAGAACATAAGATCATAGTGCATTCAATAGTGAACAATAAAAATATAATGATAATAATAAAACATTTTGTATTGGCAAAAACCTGTAATACAATTGAATTGAAAGGACAAGAGAATTTCAGGGGGTTAACATAAGCAAAAAATTTTCACCTACCATAATCAGAATGAAGTAAAGAATATCTAAAGTAGACACATCAAGAAAGAGCCACATACACACATTATTTATGAACCTGGAGAAATGGCTTTTTAAAAATAGACAGGGATGCCTCTGGAGAATGAGAGGAGTGGAGGAGGGGGAAAGGGAGACTGGGGTTGCTCTTTTGTATTAGAAGACCTTTAGCACTATTTGTCCTTCATGGACTGATGCCAGAGTGAGGAGGAGGATGCCTCCAAAATTACAGCTGGACAGTACCAGTGTCCACCCCTTCCCAAGAACTTAGCATTTCAGAAAATTTCTAGAATGTGTCCCGCCACAGGAAAAGGGAGAAGGACACCAAAAAAACTATTTAGTGTTCCCCACCCTGTACAATAAGTGTTTGAAATAAATATTAAATTCAGTCACAATTATACTTTTTTTTTTTTTTTGGTACCAGAGATTGAACTCAGGGGCACTCAACCACTGAGCCACATCCCCAGCCCTATTTTTGTATTGTATTTAGAGACAGGGTCTCACTGAGTTGCTCAGCGCCTCACCATTGCTGAGGCTGGCTTTGAACTCCCAATCCTGCTGCCTCAGCCTCCCGAGCTGCTGGGATTACAGGCGTGCACCACCGCACCTGGCCAAATTATACTTCTTAACCACCAGAGTGAACGGATGGATAGTCACATCTGCTAGCCATACAGCCCAGTAGAACTTTCTGGAATAATGGAAATGTTGTTCAGTGTCTGATGTAATAGCCACCAACCACATGAGGCTATTTAGCTCTTGAAATGAGACTAATGTGTCTGAGAAACTGAATTTTCAACTTTAATTTTAGTTCATTTAAATTTGAATAGCCACAGGTGGCTAGTGGCCACCATAATGGATGGTGCCATGGAGCATCTTCCATTGTGTCAGTCTGTCATTCAACATACAGGGTGCCAGGCCCTATTCAAGGATATTGAACAAAGCACTCCCAGGCCCTTTCCTCAGTGTACAGCAAGTGGGCGAAGCAGACACTCAGGCTCCAATTAATACGTGATTCCAAGTTGTGGTACACACGGTGACGGAAAAGGACTGAGTGATGTGAGAGAACACAGCAGTGGCCCCTACATTGTATGGAAGATGTCCTCTCTGGAAAGGGTGTGAGAGGAGCTGGGAATTAAAAGACTGACCAAAGGCCAGGGAATCTTCTGGAGAGAAGATAAGGAGCAGCAGTTAAGAATGGAGGTGAGGGCTGGGATTGTAGCTCAGAGGTAGAGCACTTGCCTTGCATGCCTGAGGCACTGGGTTCAATCCTCAGCACCATATAAAAATAAATAAATAAAATAAAGATGAAGAAGAAGAATGGGGGTGAACAAGGACCAAACTAGAAGGTTATAAGAAGGTGAGTTGGGGATTTTTACATTTTACTCTACATGGCACAAGCAGATTCCATGTTTAAAAGACGTGGAGCTGTGTGGAGAATGAAGCAGAGAAGACTTGCAAGGGCTATCACAGAGACTAGGCGGGTGGCAGTGAGGGTGACTCAGGCCAAACTGGATGCATCTGAGGGGGAGCCTTGAGCAGGTTCCAGCCATTTGGGGGGAAGATTCAATACAGTGATGGATGGGATGTGGGAGGGGATGGAAAGGAATGTCCAAGCAGGTATGGAGGAGCTGGCACAAGGTGGAAAGATCACAAGTTGATCCCTCCAGGAATCTCCTCTGTTGGAGCCACAGAGTCTCAGACACAGGGATCTGTTCTCCACTGTCATGGAAAGAACCAGGGAGGTGGGGGTCATTCCTTTTGGCCCCTACCAGATCTGCCAAGGGGCTGAGCTCCAGCTGTCATTCCTGGACAAGAGAACTTCAGATGGCCCAGCTTCCTCTCCCCTCCCCGAGTCTCCCTCCAGCCTGGATTTTCACTCAGGCCTTTACTTTCTCCTGGAGTTCTAGCCACCAATGGCATTTCTTAGCACCCATCTCCCCCTGAGAAGCCTGTCCTGTGGTTTCCAGGACATGAGGTTTCCAAAGAGCCCATGCCCAGGACAGGGAAGGAAGCTGAGAGTGAGGTGCTGGGCACAGGAGAGGGCTGGATTCAGAGAGAGGGGACTTGGGTCTGTTTCCAGGGTGAGAGTATGACTGGAAATCCAGGGAAGAGCCAAAATCCTGGAGTACATGATAGAGGGAAGGGAGGGAGGAATGAAGAGCAGAACCCAGGCAGAATGACGGGGAAGGAGGCCACAGGCACAGCTGCCCCTGGACAGCAGCTCCGCCTGGTCAATGAGATACTAAGCAGGGGCCTTTAACAACCTTCTCATGAAGGAACTCTGAGCTGAAACAGTCACTAATATTTCTCAGGGACATTTCCTGGTTAACTCTGAAAATCTGGACTATTCTTTTACAAAGGCACTGCACCCCCAAAACTGCACTACAATGCACCACCTGGCCTGAGCTCCTGCTCCTGGACGAGCTCAGCCTGCATGTGCTGTGGGGCCATGTAGCCCTGGCTGTAGCTCTCAGGTCGAGTTCATCTACAGGTGTGGTCATGACCCCAAAGAATGCTTGAAGCTCCACTGAAGAGGCCAGCCTCCACCTCTGATGAGCTGGTGTGGGTCTTTTCTCCTCCCATGACCTGACTATTGAACCAGTCTGACCTCTCCAACGTGTGTCCTTTCTCCATCTGGGATGCAGGTCCCCATCTGAGTGGCTATACTGAAGGACCCCTAGAATTTAGGTATATTTAGGAAATCTGAAAAATCAATGAGACTACCACCCCCCTTGTTGATCCATGTGCACAGAAGAAAACTGCAACTTCTTGGAGCAGAGGGACCTTGGACTGTGGGAAGAAATATAATAGATAAACTTTTAGAAGAATTTTTTGGAAAGGTTGGTGAGGGCAGGCAGGCTGATTCTGACAATAGCCCTGGAAAGAGGAATTGGTCAGAACAATAGTTCCACGCAGCCTGTACTAGGTGGTGTGAGCAGAAGCAGCCCTGCTTCCTAGCCTACATGTCAGCTTCCACTGTAACTCACACAGGCCTCAGCATAAATGTCACCTCCTTCAGAGGACTTCCCGGCACCCCAGACTAAGTAAACTCTCCTGCCACATACTCCCACAGGGCCCAGTGCTTCCCTCTCTCTGTGTTTATCAACTTTCTAGCAATTGCCTGTTGACTCAGCATTCTCCCCTACTGCATGTAGCCACCATGAGCCCAGGGACCACATCTGTTTTCCAGCTGGTATGGTATGCCCAGCTCCACAGTGCCAGAGGCCTCCTGGAGGACCTGGCAGGAGCTCAGAAGCAGCTGCAGTTTCCACAATTTTGAAGGCAGGTATAAAAGCAGAGAAAGGTGGCATCTGTGTGCCTGCTGCCCTCAAATGGGCCTAGCTGGGAAATGAGGACCGAACACTTGAACATCCTAAGCCAAGGTTACCAAGGTCATGGCGGCTTCTCTCCCATCACAAGTTAAAAGTGTGTGGACTAAGGAGCTACAGATGGATGTGTATTAAAGCAGAGGCCCTAATGGAAGCAACAACATTTTTCCAGCTTTACAGACGCTATAGTGTGTCATTACAATCTTCATTGTCTTTTCTCCCGACTTAAATCATTTCCTCAGCCACAAGACCATCGGTCCAGAATCTGATGTGCAGCTATCAGAGAGAATAACAGACACTTGCAGCTTCAACCTTGAGTCCTAAAATAAGATAATAATTCTTCTGACACCTCAAAGAATATTCCATCGGTTGGTCAAAAATGGATGAAGTCATCTAAATATATTTCCAGGATCCAGCAGGAGTTAACATTTGTTTAAAAAAAAAAAAAAAAAAAAAAACTGAAGAGGGAGGGAGAAGATTGCTGATTCTTAAACCCAGAAAAGTCATGGATTTACTACTTGACCACAGGCTAAAATCATATTAATTTTATTTCAAGTGTATGTATCCAAGCTAAGAGAGGTTGTCATGAAAGGTTTAAATCTTAAATCAAATGTTCTTTCCAATAAGGTCATTAATGACAGGTTGAAATGTTGCAAGGGATGTATTACATGATGGATGTTTGTCATTTATTCAAAGAAAAATGCTACAGTGAGCCTAAAGGGTCATTTCCCAACCACAAGGTATTCCCAAGGGGCAAAGCTGCCAAGCGATGAAATCCAAATTGCTCCCCTCCCTCCTGCCATGTTAATTACTCCTGAACTTTGCAAGGACAAGTATCCTTCTTGAACTCAGCTATCTCTCCACACTGCCTAAGGAATTAAGAACTGACACATTCCATCACCTGTCACTTGTGTCGTGCCTGGCATGGGTCTGCCAACGAGCTGGGGTCCCAGGGGATGAAGGTATGGGGCCCTTAGGAAGGGCGATATGGGGTGGACGGTCGGTGGCAGAGTCACTCACCAGACACCGGGGGTTAGGTAAAACTGCCCTGCCGAGGGAGACACAGAACCTGTTTATTTCAGAAAGTGTGACAGTTTATATAGGGTCCTTGCACCAATCATGGTCCTGAGGTTACAGGTAATGGGGTATTGCTCCATGTCAGGCACACAGCCAATCAGCATGGGGTGAGGAAAAGGGAGGGGAGGTGCTAAAGGCAGCCAATCAGCATGGGGTGAGGAAAGGGGAGGGGAGGAACTGAAGGCAGCCAATCAGCATGGGGTGAGGAAAGAGGAGGCGCAGAAAGAATGGAGAGAGCTCCTATAATCACCAAACCTAGACAAGGGATAAGGAAGAGGAAATTTACCCAGCCAGAGAGATCTGGAAGCTTTTCATGAGCAGGATGTTTATGGACTTTTCTAGATGTTTGTATTTAGAGATAACAAAGGTGACCATGGATAGCATTGTGCAGGAGGTAGATATGGATTCAAATTCATAAAGGCGGTATGAGATTTGTCAGAGGACCATTAAGTAGTAATACCACAGCTACGTTCCCATTATCTACAACAGCAATGATCAGACTTACGCAGAATCCTTGAAGTCCCTATGAACAAACTAAGTTTCCACAGAATAAAGGTCAAAACCCATGAGGGAAGTGGAGTTTATATGAGTGTAGGCAAGGTCAAAGCCTGACCCTCCGCTTCCATGTGTAAATGTATAACAAAGTAAACAACCTTCCCCTAGTGCTCCAAACATTTCCCAGAATTATTTCTTTTACCACAAAGTCTGTTGGTATGTATCCTCATCGAGAATTAACCACAATAACTAGCTAGAAACAGTGGTTGCAATAACCAGAATACATCTCATAGTGAGAGCTTTATAGTTTACAAAGCATTTTAAATGCACATTATCTCATGATAATGATCTTACATGTGCCCAAGGAAGCTCAGGGCTACCTTGCTATGTTATGGGCCAAGAAGTTGAAGCGCAGAGAGATAAATCAATCAGCCCAAAACCATACAGCTAAGGAGACATGCCAGGTCCAGGACGGGGAGCTTCCATCACTAGTTCTACTATTCTCTCTCCTACATGGTACCACCCTCTCACCCAGCACCCAGCAGTACCAACCAGTCACCCAGTACAGGCATGGGTACACAGCGTGCCAGCATTTACTTCAAGAAGACTGCAGTAAACCTGTAGTCCCACAGGAAATGACTGGCCAGTCAAATGACTACCCTGGGCTGGGCTTTATCAAGAAAGTTACCAGCCAGGCACAGTGGCGCAAGCCTGTAATCCCAGCACTTAGGGAGGCTGAGACAGGAGAATCATGAGTTCAAAGCTAGCCTCAGCAACAGCAAGGTGCTAAGCAACTCAGTGAGACCCTGTCTCTACATAAAACACAAAATAGGGCTGGAGATGTGGCTCAGTGGGTCAAGTGCCCCTGAGTTCAATCCCCGGTGCCAAAAAAAAAAAGAAAGTTACCTACAGTGAGATAGACCCAGGGTCCTCCTTGGAGCAAATAAACCAGCTCTTATATAATGCCAAAACATTCCAAACAAGAGTTCATAGATGCCCATAGAAATGGCCCAATTATGACAATACTGCTGTTTTGTGCCCCTCTAGTCAACAATCTTCCACAATATTGTGTTTTCTGAAACTTTATGGAAAAGTCATTATGGAAGGATGATTCTCTCCTCATACTAACTTGCTGATGTGAACACATCATCTTTGATATCATAACCAAGTGGCATTTGGGGTTGAAAAACTATTTGTAATTCACAAATCTTACTGGCTGAGCAACTTCAAACTATATTAGCAAAGTACAAAATCTGAGAAGGCAAATGGCAGGTCAGTTTCTTTTCTTCACACAATTTGAGAAAACAGCTCTTCAGGGCCACTCCTTCCCTGTTGTGGTCTTTCCAGACCGCTGGAGTCAAAGTCAGGCAGCCTTCGTTTTTAGCAGTCCTACAAATGGTCGGCCTTAACTAGGCTTTGGGGTATTCATGATCCTGTCTTAGAGGACTCCACTGTACCTGGGCTCTTTTGTAAGGGAGAGACCTCGGGGATAACCTTATCTTACAACCTCATTTTACAGATGAGAAAACTGAGGCCAAATGGCCCAAAGACAATCAACAATTAAATGTATGAGCTAGAAAGCCAATAAAGAGAAACACTAGATGAACCCAAGATGATCCAGAGAAGCAGGTGATGCTCCTTACAGTGAAATAATATATTCAACAGGTTTTCTTTCTTTAGGATAAATGTAACTTCTTTGTGCCACCAAGCTAAACTCTGAGCCTTCTAAGACCCTTACAAACAGAATAAAACGCATGCATTGTTAGACTTACAGATGAGGAAGCTGAGGCTGAAATGTCCAAAGCCACACAACTACTGAGACACAGACGAGAATCCTAATAGAGTTTGGCCTGACTCCAAAGTGCCCCGTTGTCATCTTTCCTCAGCTTGGGGAGTGTACACAGGCTCATGGATGAGCTGTTCTGGAAGCTGAAGCTCAGCTGGACTTTGGAAATGTGGTTACAAATAAGCAGCTGACCTTGCTGTCCCAGATAAGAACCCTTCTGCTTAGCTGCCAGCAGATCCTGCAGCAGCTAGATGCTTCAGACCACCTGAAGATGGTGAAGTCATCCTCCTGCCCATTGCTCAGATGTTGCCTTTTATGAATGGAGTAGCTAGGGGTCCCTATTTTTAACCTATCACCACCATGCCTTAAGCCCTTTCCTCTGACACTAAGAGGCCAGCCAATTTTGAAGACCTCTATTAGGAGACTAGAAAAACTTCTGAGACAAGAACTGGGGCAAAGGTCTAGGAGGGGCATGAGACTCAGACCCATATGACTCAGACTGGCACAGATGTCCTCCAAACCAGGCTGCCTGCCTGCCTCCCCTGGGCCCCAGGCTTCACGCTTCAGGAGTCTGCTCACTCAGAGGAACCACAGACTGCCTCTGTGTGCTGGGGGAAAGAGAAAGCAATTGATTTTGTTTGGGAGAATTTTATGTTAGTCCTTTTTATTATCTCAAGAAGGGTCATGAAATCCTCTAAAGCAAAATCAATTACAGCCATGCTCGGGGAGCCCAGAGCAGCCCTTTGGCTTTGAGCAACAGGCAGGTCTCCAGAGGAGAAGCCCCAACCTTTGAGTTGGCTTGGACCCAGGTCACTCTCTGCTCTCCATAAAGCTCTTTTGTCAGCTTATGAAGGGACCTGTCCTGGAAGCCACAATGTGGGACAGGGATAGACACCTAGTCCAAGCTGGACCAATCGATTCCCTCTCCCAGAAGTTAGGAAGTCAGACTCAGAGCTAGTTAGCCTCTGAATGTGGGAAGAACAAAAGGGACATGACCCTGGTGGTTGGGTAAAGTGCATCTTCTACCAGGTGTTCCAAAAAGAAAAGAAGAAAGAAAAATCATCTTAGCAGAGAAAGAAGCAGCTGACAGGTGAAATGAGTTGACAATGTTGTGGAGAATCTTCAAACCCTGGCACCAGAGCCCCTGACTGGGCTTGGCTTCTGGTAGGAACTCAAGTAGATCAATAATCTCCTTTTTCTCAGATAAGCCAGCTCAAGCTAGTTTGTGTTATTTGCAACCAAATATTGGAAGTAGTTTTTTTTTTTTCTTCTGTTTGTTTGGTAACTGTAAGAAAAATTCTCCCACTCATTTGTTTAGTTGTTTTCATTAAGAAATAGTATATAATATGAAATATCCAGAATATGGAAGTCCATAAATACAGAAAACATATGGGTAGTTGCCAGGGGCTGAGGGAGGGAGAACAGGGGGTGCCTGTTTAGTAGGTCTGGGGTTTTGTTTAGAGGGTGATGAAAATGTTTTAGAACTTGATACAAGTGCTGGTTGCACAACAGTGAGAGTGTACCAAATATCATAGAATTATACACTTTTAGATAGTTAATTTTAGTTGTGTGAATTTCACTTCAAGCAGTATGCTACACCTATGAATTCCAAGAAGTCCCATTATAGAATTTGCGAGTAACTTGCTGAAGTATCTACTTTCTCCATTTGTTCGTTAGTGGTATAGGTAGATTATGTCCCAAGCACTGTGCTAAGGACACTACAAAGTGAAAGATGGACCCACTCCTTGCCTGAGAGAGCTAAGAGTGGACAGTTAACAAGCTGTAATACTGAAGTACTGCAGTGTGCATCCACGGCTGTCCTGCAGCACCCACCCGTACCTTTCTAACAAGGAATGTATTCTCTGCTTCAATGATGTCAATCAGAACCCTTGAAGTGATTGGCTCAGGAATTGACACATGACCAAAGGTGAATCAATCAGGACCTCCCTTGTCTGAAAGCTCTTGTCTTTCCACTGCAGTAGCTAATCAACAGGATGCAAGTATGGAATGCTATTTTGACCATCATGTGGAGACAGCTGGTTCAAGAAACTGAGAGACCCAAAGTGCTAAAATTAGCCGCCCACTGATATTTCCAGTGATCGAGCCAAGAAATCATCTTCCTTTTGTTTAAGTTAATTTGTGCTGTGTTCCTTCACTTATGCTTAAGGTTCTTTTATTGTGAGGAGAGATAAAGGAAGTTCCAAGTCCAAAGAACCTCTCAGCAGGCAGATTTATTAGAAGATCACAGGTTATAGGATATACTTTGTCCTATAATTTATGTTTATAGGATTTCAATGTTGATTGACTATTGAACATTTCTACTCAAACTGTTGTTGCTGTACATCACTACCTTATGATTTCTAAGATGTGTGATAGTCACTGAGGCTTGGAAACATGACAGCATATCATATTGCCTCTAGGTTCTTGGAGAATGGTCCATAAGGGAGATATTCCTGGGGCCTCTGGCAGGGGAGACAACAGATTGAAGACATACAATGATGGTGACAGTGAAGGGGCAGACTTCAGTCGCCTGCAACTCAGAAGAGCCTGAATTTCTCATGTGCATTTGGCATCTTGCATCACGCCCTTCATCCCAACAGGACTGAGGCTGGTTCCCTAGCAACCCTGCTCCCTTCCTGTCCACCCACCCAGAATTGCAGCCAATTCTTCCTCCCTAGGCTATTTGGGATCACTCCCTGATGCTCAGCTTCTCAAAGTCTCAACTCAACTGCCCCTCAGGAAGTGTGTTCTCACTCTTCACCATGCAAGCTTTATACTTTATAATGTTTCATCTCACCTTTCTTCATCAGATGTTTACGGCCACCCCATGAAATAGGAATTATTCTCTTTACTTATAAATAAGGAAACTGATGCTCAGAAAATCTGGATAACTTTCCTAAGGAAACACAGCTAGCAAATGAAGGAGCCAGGGTAAAACAAAGAAAAAAAATCACTTCATCCTTCAGAGTGCTGTCCTCATGAATACTCAATAAGATGAACACTCGCCCACTCTGGCTTCTGGGCTTTGCCAAATCACTCCATGATCAGTCTCCATGATTCTTTGTGCCTCCTGCTATTTCTACTGGCGTGGGCTCCATCCCTGCTTCGCCTTCCTGGATGCAGCGTCCAAATCATGTCCCCACCCTTGGAGACATCTAGCTTCTTCCTGTCCTACTTCTCACCCCCGTGGACATGTCAGAGGTCACAGGGTCATAGGATGGGACAATGGTTGAAAATCACTGAATCCCAGAGGCCTTTTGACAAACAGCAACTGGGTCAGCTAAGTAGTCACTTAATGGACTCCCAGGGACAGTTAATAAATAAGTTGACAATAGCAATACACAAAATAATTCAGGCTGTGACATGTTTACAAAACTAATTTGGGCTTTGCAATGAAGAAAACCTGAGCCCAGCAGGACTCTCTGCCTTGGCTTCCTGGGCTGCCGAGGGCCACCATTCCCCAAGGTCTTCTGGAGAAACCAGGGTCTTCCCTGGGTCTTCTGGAGAAACCAGGAGTAAAGCAGATTCTCCAGAGGGCACTAAACAAGCAGGAGATGTATAAATGTGTTCAATTTGACTTAAAATCCTGAGAAAAGTTCCAGGGGATGTTCTGTCACCAGGTCAGCCACAGCTGTTGTCTGGGACAGGACTAGCCATGCCAAGACAGGTTGCCAGCCTCTGGTGACACAAGTCCGTCTGCACACAGCAGTGTGTGTCTGTGTGCATGCATGTATCTACGACTGTGTGTAGATTGATGATTGCAGCATATAAAATTGGGGCTTTCCTAAGTCCAAAGCAGAGTAGTATTGGTCATTTCATTTGGTTCAATTTAATGCTTTAAAAACTGGAAAATTCCATATTCATGAAAGATTTATTCACCAACTTCCACTGAAAATGTGATTTTCAACACCAACGAGCAACACGAAGGAACTGTTTGGTTTTGGAACTGTTTGGTTTTTAGTTGACAAGTTAAGAGACAGGCCAAAGACAGTGGGCTTTGCTCCCAATTACATGTGGTTCCTGGCAGTGGGACAGCTGAGCGGGTTCACCAGGCACCTATCAGAGGCACTATCTGCTGCAATCCACTCAGACCCTTTTGTGCGCTGCTCTGAACCCGTCTGCCTCATTTGCCGGCAAGATTATCCTGTGCTTTACTTCCGTTTGCTCTTCCCTGCGTGGGAGCATGAAGCTTCAGGTCTCAGAGCTCCACCTGCGACTCCATTCTGGGCTTCCCCAGACTGAACGTACCTTTCCCTTCTTTCCCCCAGTCCCCCTGCTAAACCCTGTTCAACCCCAGCATGCCACAGGATGGCTTTTGAGCCTATTTTTAAATGTCTAAGAATTATATTATCAAGGAAATGCTTGTTGTGTCTATCTAGATCTGTTCCCCTAAAAAATGTGGGCATGAGAAAAACTCAAAAAGACAACAGTGCTACTTCCAGGGAGAAGTTGGGAGCCTGGCCACCTCATGGAGGACCTGGGGAAAGAGGCCTGGGAGATGGCAACCCAGCAAGGGACCGAGTCGGCCAGGAAAAAAAGGAGCTGCCTTCAGAGGAATGAGCCCTAAAAAGCCATCCATGGGAGGTTGATGGGTCTGATCTGGGTCAGGTGGGATTCTCCAGAAAAAAACAACCTGCACTGACCAGCCCTGAAACAGGCCGTCCTTCCCTGCTGGACAGCGCCTGGGGCAGTCAGTGGAAAGAAGGAGATGGCCAGGGTAAGTCACTGGGCTGATGTGACTAGGTTTGCAATACCAACTGTGCCTCCCCATTTCTGAAAAGGCAGGTCATCTCAACAAAAAAAGGCCCTTTAGCTTGGTGGTGTTACATACAGAGTACAATATTTAAGACATCTATGCTAAAAAATCGCTCATCTGAAATTCAAATTTAACCAGTGTCCTGTATTTTACCAACAACCTCAGGAGGATAGAGAAGCTCCCAAAAGGATCACAGAACCAATTGTCCAGCCTGTGACGAGAGCCAGCCCTGGACCCCTGCCACACACACCTATCCCCAAAGGCTAACCTCAGCACTGTCAGCACAAGTGAAGGCCAAGCTCACACTTCAGAGCAGGATAAGAGGGGTCGGCTCCCCTCCTGGTCCCCTGTCTCTGTGCTTCCTGGCACCCCACATCGAGGCTGGGCTCTGGCCTGGTTCCTAGACTAAGGGAACTAAAGAGTAGTAGAATGCCCGCTGCTACCAGGAGGCATTCACAACCCCTTCCCCAAAACATAGTATCAAAGTCACACTTCCGGTCTCTAGAGAAGGATTTTTTAAGAATAGCTTTTTCTTTAATCTTGATTATGATAACTATAAATGATTATGCAAATGATTCAGTGTAAAAGAAATGGAAAATAGAGGTAATTTTGTGTAAAAGAACTTGACACAACCCTACAGTGCAGAGATGTTCTCTTGCAGCCTTGCTTGATTTGTGTATATGAACTTTACACGCAGCTGGCATCCTAACGCATGTTCACTTTTTTCTTGCCTTTTTATCCCATTGTTTTGCATTTGACACCATCCCATTCGATTCAGCTTTACTCAATAAATATTTACCAAATGCCTACTCTTGCCCCGCACTCTGTGCAGAGCAGTAAACAAGGCTGACACCACCTCTGTCCTGGGCTGCTGTGGTTCAGGGTGGGAGTCAGACATTGAACCAGGAAGATAAGAAGTGAATTAAATAGTCGCCCACAAAGTCTGCAACATCATTTAATCCTACACTTTGCTTTTGAGGAAATGTGTTCCTAGAAATACAGAGAGAATATTGTGAAGGGTTATATGGAAAGTAAATATTTTGTGTAGAACTCTAAGTGGTAGAACATTTCCATGAAAATAAATAATGCCTCTTTGTATTTCAGTCTCGACTCACATGAACCCTGGAGCTTCCCAGGATTAGTACTTAATAAAGCATTTAATAAATAACAATGGTGACTTAATAAAGCACCATAAGGACCCTGGAGCTGAACATTTTTCCACCACACAATTTTTGGTGACTGCCAAGTGTTCCTTTGTGTGAAAAGACCGTAAATTCTTTAATCTCTTATTCTGAACATTTAGGTTGATTTTAACATTAACTTTTGTCATAACAGCAATTGTCATTGAATATCTATATGAGCAAACCTGATTATTTCTTTGGGATAAGCTGCATAGTGTGACTATTTAAACAATGAGTCTTGGAGCAGAGATTAGCCAGCTGTACACAACCCTTATTTTTTTCATCCTCCTGGGCACACACTAGAGTGTGTTTTCCAGCCTCCTTTGTAGTTGGAGAAGCTATGCCACTCATTTCTGTAAATGGAACAGAGGTGTCAGTGATACCTTCACCCACCCTGGGCCTGGCGCATAAAGCCTTCAATGTGTGCTTCTCCATGTTCTTTCTACTTTTAAGAATCTCTAGAAGCCATTAGTTGAAAATGGAAGAATCACTAGAGAAAGGAGCCTGTGCCCTTGAATTGCCATTTGGAGAAGAGCTACCCACTTGCTAATCATCATGAGCCATTCAGAACTTGATGTGAGCCAGAAATGAACATCTATTGTGTTATGCCACACACGTTTTGTCTGTTATAGCAGCTGGTGTTAACTGATACAGGAGTCCTGCACTTACTTTCCCTACCTGAGTCCAGTCCCTACTGGACATTTCAGGTGGTAGTAAGGCAATGGCCTTCACTCCAAGTTTCCCTCCCCCGTCACCTGTACATTTCCCTAGTTTCACCACAGGGACCAGGGCCAAATGTTGTTCTTGAGAGTATTCCTTGCTAGGGATTTGGCACAAAATTGGGGCCCTAGGTGAAGCTGCCTTATCCAGAAACTCACCTAGAAAGACCCAAGTGAAGGTTGTCAACTGCCAGTCCTGGGACTTGCCTTATAACCTCTGCATCTGGAAAGCCAGCCCCAATTTTTTTCATAGAGTAAAAAGAATCTACACAAGTGACAGGAAAAATAACACTACAGATTACAAATCACCCATTCTCCAGGCTCACTGGCACTCATTCTGTGCCTGGACACCTCTCTGGCATTTTGTCTCTGCCACCAGAAAGCAAGATGGACCGTGCCACCCTATTCTGAGTTACTGCAAATGAAAGCCTCTGAATATGACTGTCCGGGGCTCAGATCAGCAGGGGACAAGGGCTCTGCAGTCCCTCTCTTAAAGCCCCTTCCTCCCACTGTGTATTGGGAAGTAAGCTGTCTCTGTAGTTGGTAGACAGATGCTCTGTGCTCCTTCCCAGAGGTTGCAGACTGGCCCATCATTGTGCTGTGACTGCCATCTTGTGGCAGAGATGGAGTAAGCCAGTGGGCACCCCTGGTAGGTAACATGAGTACCCCAAACCATGATCTCCCTCCAGAGTGCCATGAGAAGATGATCAGAATCAAAAAAATGCTTCCTCCCTAAGGAACCAGGGGTATAGAAGAGGGGATGGAAAGGGGAAATACTGGGGAATGATACTGACCAAATTATATTGTTATACACGGTTATGTACAACTATAATGCACCATTAAAAAATATGAAAAATAAAAATAAATGCTTCCTTTCACTGTTTTAACAAACTCTTTATTCTGCCTACCAAAAAAAATTCTGCTTTCTATTTAGCATCCTGAAAATAATATGCTTAGGGGATTATCTGAATTAGCTCTTTTATTTCATCATTATAAAAATGATAGATGCACATCATTTAAAAATCAAAACACTATTAAAATTTTTAGAAACCACAAATCATTCCAAACCCAGCCACTATGAACTGGTCAGCATAGTGGAGCAAGTCACTGTGGTACAGGGGGCAAATCACTCCATGTTACCCACAAGCAGAAACAGCACGTCCTATACAGTTCAGAGATTTGGCTCTGGTGCTAGGCTGCCGGAATTCATTTTCTCACCTTAAAAACAGAAACGGGGAGAGAATAAACAGGAATAACAGCAGCACCTCTTTCACAGTGTCACCAGGAAGAATTCCTCTGTAGACCCTCAGCACAGTGCCCAGCACATGGGAAAACTTCTTGTTGGCCTTTATTATGATAGATGGATGAATAGGCAGACAGTAGGATATACTTTAGGAGCAGGCTATTCAACTATTCAGATTACTTTTTACTTTTACAAACAGTGCTTGTGAAAAGAAGAGGGAGAGAGAATCCATAAGTATAGAGAGTAGGAACTGAGTAGCTGACTCTTCGGTGACCACAGGTGATCACTCTATGTCTCCTGGCTGGTTCTTAATCCCCTTTGGTTCTCCTTGCCATCACTGGGCCCCTCAGGGATGTTTCCCCTAGCTGTAGCAGTTTCCACTCAAGTAGTTCTCACTTAGAAGGAACAAGGAGTGCCAATAGCCAACCAGGGAGAGTTAGAATCAGGAGGGAAAACCCAGCCTGCAGTGGCACGAACCTATGGGGGTCTCATATGCCATGTGGTCCCAGCTCTTCTTTCCCCACCTGTCATTCATGGATCCTCGACCACATGTGCTGAGGGAGTAGGTAAATGACAGGAATGCCTTAAAAGCCACTCCCAGGAGATTCCCACACTGAGAAGTCACTCTGGCAGAATTCTGCTTACTATCAACAGACATGGTCCACAATAGAGCACTCCTCAGCCCCTCCCTCAATGCCTACAGAAAGTCCCCGAGATACACCTGTCACCTCGTCTTCTGGGTTAGATATTATGATCTCCATTTTGCAGTGGGGTAAACTGAGACTTAGAAAGACAAAGCAACTTATCTAGGGGCAGAGTAAGTAATGGAGCCGGGATTTAAATTCAGGATCCAGGCTGACTGACTCCAAAACCCTTTCAAGTTCTTAGAATAAAAGGAAAGCAAAAAACCAACTCATCCAAGGAACTCCAGAAAGCTTGCACATCCAGCCTCAACATGTATTCAGTCCAGGGGAGGAGTCCCAGAGGCAATTTGGCATTTCCTTCTCAATCTTTGCATCCTTTCAGAAGCATAATGTCAAATCATGGCCATCTAGAATACTCATAAAACTGAGTGGTTGGTTCACTCTGAAAAGGTAACTCTAACTTCTTCACCAAGCATCATGTATAAAAAACAATCATCACAGATCATCCAGAAAATGCAAGATACAAGAGTGGAAGCTAAAGTGATTTCCTCTCTCTGCCCTCTTTTCTACAAGCTATTGCCAACATAGCCACCAAAATGTTCAATTGAAAAAGCAGGAGGCCATTAACCTGAGGCGGCCTCTTACTTCAAGTTCTTAAGTAACAAACCATAACCTAACTCACTATGTAAGCAAACTGAAATCTAATTTAGGAGTATATTTTTTTGCCACATATGGCTGGATTTCAGCCAACTGATCAGACCATGCTCAAATATGGGGAATGCCTGGCTATAACCAAATTTCTCCACTTTGTTCCACCTCTGGCCTGTAAGAGTTCACAGCTCACATTGTTGAGCAGAGCTCTGAGCCTCTTCTAGCTCTGCGGGCTATCCTATTCATGAATTTTTCTTTGTTCAAATAACTATTAAGCTTAATTTGCCCCAAATTTTTCTTTTAATGAAAAGTGACTGACCTTTCTCAAAAACAGGGCCAACCTTGCTGCTCTTTTACCTAGCACCCTTCCCTGGTGCCCTATCAACAAAGAAGAAAGCCTATGATCCCTGGTGTAGCATAGAAACCACCAGGTTTATCCTCCCCAAAGTTGAGAGAATGGAGTGTCTCTCTTGCTCTCTCGCTCTCTCTCTCTCTCCTTCGCCCAGGATAGGAACATATACTCTGGGGTCAATAGCTTCCTTTTGTCCTCACCTCCCCACTCCAATGAGTAAAGGCATGAACAGGTAAGAATATCCCATGGGTGTCCATGATGAGGCAGGGGAAGAAGAAGCCCAGTGTTCCCAGCAATGTGTCCTAGGATTCCATTAATCCATACATGTGTCACATGTGGGTAGTCCTGAGAAAGCCCCAAAGCCTTTTTATGTATTCACTAGCTTTGTAAGCAGACATTGGATTTGGATTCTAGAAACTATGGGTCAATCCAGCCATGTGAGCTTAGGTAATATGCTCACCTTCTCTGGACCTCAGTTTTCTCAGAAGCGTAACTGAGTGGACTAAGAGTTATCTCTATAGCTCTAACTCTACAGTCCTCAGTGGTGGCCATAGCTTGGGAAAAGGAGAGGAAAGATATATGTGAGATTCCTGCTTCTCTTAGCTCCATCCCCAGTTGTAGCAGATGGATAACCGACTAGACATGTTTCCACTCTTACCCTGCCTACCAAGATTGTGCCTGCCCTTTGTTTAAAGAATGAACCTCCTGATCTGCATCTTGACTTCACATAAGAAAGACAGAAGCAGATGGCCCATGAAAGATTAGGAGAGAATTGGAGACCAGCTAGGCAATACCCACATTTTACAAGTAAGGAAGATAAAGCCCTGGGAGTTTGAGGTGATGGTGGGAGTGAAACCCAGGACTCTGAGTCTACCTCCATGGGGGAACTGTGGGTTTTCTGATCATTCTATCCTGATTCAGATTGCCTGGAACCATGGGGCCAAAGTGGCACTAGAGAGACTAGTATGGTGTGCATGGATTAGGAACAGGGAAATGACTATTTCCAGGAAATCAGCTGCATTACAACCCAATCACTTCCATGATCTCAGCAATGGTAGTTTCATACATTTGGAGTTAATTAGACAATTTTTCTCTTATAAGAAAGTCAACATCATACAATGGTTTGTCCTGTGGATCAAAAGAAGGCAATGGATCCTAAACAAAAATACAAACACCTGATTTGAAAACAATTTCAAAGGATCCCCAAACTCAATGAAACATACAAATAATCCACAGGTTTTTCTTGGATCCCAAATTAAGGACCCCTGGAAAAGAAACACCTCAAGTTTTTTTAGTTATCAGTCCAAGGTTTAAATCTTGGCTCCATCAATTACTATGTATATGATCTTTGCGCAGCTTCCAATATCTGAGCCTTCATTTCCTCATCTATGAAATGGAGATAATACCTCCTGCCTCATAGGGTAGATACGGGATTAAAGGAGATATGAATTCTCATCATATGCCACAAGGTTTGCAGTCTATCACAATAGCTAATAAATACGGGGCTGTCTAAGTCTAAGTACCAGGCTCTGTCCTCTATACTACATCTGCACTATCTCAGCAACCCCAGAAGCCAGGTACTATACCTGGTTTATAGAAGAGGAAGCTGAGACAGTGAGTTAGGGATTTGTACAGGATGGCAAAGCTTCTAAATAGCATAGCCAGATAGTGCACTCAAGAGTCCATGTTCTAAATTATACTATACTATACTATATTGTCTCATTGAGTGACAATTTAATGTACTCCTAAAATGTGGTTAAAAAAATTTTTTTTTAATCAGAAAAAGAAGTCTGGAAAGAAACAGACAGATCTTGGTGCAAAATAAGTTCACCCAAAGGCCTGTTTGCAAACCTGCCATTTTGTCCTTTTCTAGGGACAGAGACAGGAGCAGCATCCTGAGCCCAGGGGCAGCAGATGCCCCTGAAGGTCAGTCTCACCCAGGTTCCTGCAGATACATGTTTACACATACCGATGCTGTCTTCAGATGCTCTACATGAGTCATCCCATTCAGTGCTCATTACAGTCCTGAGACAGATACCACCACTAGCCCCATTTTGCAAATAAGGAAACAAACACATGTTAAAAAATCTCCCCCAACACCAATAGTTAGAAAGGGGCAGATGTAGGAGGAAACCCCAAGTGAGCCTGAGACCAAAGCTCTCATCTGCCACTCTAAACTACTGCCCACTGCAGGGTCTCAGGAACAGATTCACTATAATATGATGGTTAAGATCAAAGGCTTTGGGGTCAGATGCAAGTAAAAATGGAGGGATCTTAGGGAAGGAGGTTAAATACATACAACCCACATACTGCACACAGCAGCTCACTCAGCCCAGGGTGAACCACTTGGATATGCTGGGGCTCATCAGAGAAGCTGTCCCATGGAGGGAGTAGAGAAGAAAAGAAAGTGAATGTGAAAGGAGAGGGTTGGAGGGCAAGTCAGTGGACACCAAAAAAGGAGATCAAGGACCTGAACTGCAGCTAGAAAGAGCAACTGATTCTGATTTCCAGAGCCCCTGGGGAAGCTCGCCCACCCATCTCAGCACCTAGTGCTCTGGCATAAACATCAGTAGAGAAGAACAGTCCCTCACTCGCCCTCCAGCCTGGTAAACCAGACCTCCTCCCATGACTGAGTCTGGCCTCAAGATCAGCAGCAGCAAATCAGTGGGGCAGGTCGGAGATTTTCCGAAGAAAGAAGTATACAGGGCAACAAAAAAAGCTGACACCCTCTTCCACATACACATCCATATACCCCTCATCTTGCTGTAAAATAGTGGCTACCCTTGGCTGCACAGCAGAATTACCTGAGGAACTTTTTTAATGGCAGTACGAGTACTGGAGATGGGTATATCAAAAACTCACCCGGTGGTCATAATGTGTGGCCAGATTTGAGAATCCAGTCTTAATTCATCACCCATCATGTCTCATCTAGGACAGATGGCCTCTTAGACCCCTGCTACTCAAAGTGTGGTCCACACAGCCTCTGCACCAGCATTGCCCAAGAGCTTGTTAGAAATGTAGAATCACGGGATGGGGCTCGGGCTCAGCAGTAGAGCACTTGCCTCACATGCATGAGTCACTGGGTTCGATTCTCAGCACCACATAAAAATAAATACATAAAATAAAGATATTGTGTCCATCTACAACATATATATATATATATATATATATAGAGAGAGAGAGAGAGAGAGAGAGAGAGAGAGAGAGAAGAAAAATACAGAGCCACAAACCCCAGCCCAGTCTCCTTGAATCTGCATTTTAACAAGATGCTCTCGGATGATTCATCTGTACAATTAAGTTTGAAAGACACCAGTTTAGACTCTGGCTCTTTCTACCCACACATCACCCCTTCCTATCTGTTTAACTGTTCACCTTGCTCAGCCTCATCAAGAACCAAGATGAACCACCAGAGTTCCCAAGTTCTAGCAGCACCTAAGCGGCTCATTAGAAACAGAGCTACCCAGGCCCGGGTGTGTTTAACAGGTACTCCCCACCCAGGGTGCTTTTGATTCAGGCAGGGCAGAGGCCATAAGTGGAAAAGCTGCTATGCTGGAAAGCCCACAGGCATGGAAAGCAGGTAAATTATACCTCAAGTTTTGGCTCTGCCACTTGCCATCTATGTGAGTTATAAGAGTCACAAACTTCTCTGAACCTATTTTCTCATCTACAAAAATCAGAATAAAGACATCTCACAATGAGGTACAGGTTGAATTGTGTCTTCCAAAATATGTGTTGAAAGTGTAACCAATAATGACAGAAAATGTGACCCTTAAGGGGAAACAGACTTGTGGGTTGTTGCAGATATCACTAGTTAAAGTGAGGTCATAGTGGAAGGAATACCATGGGCCCTTAATCCAATTTAACTAGTGTTATAAGAAAACACACAGACACATGGGTTGGGAGGATGCTCTGTGACATTGGAGGAGGGGTTGAGATGCCATAGCTACAAGCCAAGGAACACCAAGAATTGCCACAAACCACCAGAAGCCAGAAAGAAGCAAGAAGGACTCTCCCCTCCCGGTTTCGTAAGAAGCATGATTTCCATCTTCTGACCTACAGAACAGTGAGAAACAATAAATTTCTGTTGTTTTAAGGTACCCAGGGCGTAGTGCTTTGTTATGGCAACCCTGAGACACTATAAAAATGAGGCTCAAGGATTAGCCAGTTCACGTATGAGAATTCCTAAAAACAGGAGGCATCCACAAACATGGAGGCATCACCTGTACCTCACTTTCTACTTCTCTAGTCCTTTTTCAACACCCAGAACAACAGCATTTGCAGGTCTCATTCCTTCAAGGAGTCTTACCTCCAGTGTGAAATGGCAGGGAAAATTCTTAGCAGAGTGACACATGAAGAAATTCAGTCCTTACACCAGGAACAGCCAGACCACAGCCCTCAAACCAGAGTAGTGTGATCAAAACCTAACTCTGCCTGTGCCAAGATGGCGGCAGCTCTGACAGCCCTTGAGGCCCCAGCTACTGTCAGCAGCCCAGCAGGAGCCTTCACCCGCAAGTACTGGTTCCCGCTCCTTCCCAACCCCCAGAGAAAAAAAGCATAAAGGCTAAATTTAAGAACTAGTCAGACTTGGAAAAGAAAAAGTCATGAAATCTTAAAACGACTTTGAGTGATGCCAACTGAATGGGGTAAAAGAGAAAAGAGATGCATGGACAAGAATATTTGAATATGAAAAGCAAAGAATCGCCCAGCAACACGTTAAAAAAGAAGAAGAAGAAAAAGAAGAGGAATCGCTCTTAAAATGAGTGGAAGAATCATAAGGCGTTCCTGAAGAAAGATGACTTGGAAATCATGTCCCATCCCCATTGCTGAGAGGTCAATGAGATTGCCAAATCATTTTACAGATAGAGAAACTAAGGCCCAAAGCCTGGAAAGGTTGCCCAAGATCACATAGGCATATAAGTAACGGAGCAAAGCTCTGAGACTTCTGACTCCCAGCTGGATGCTCTTTCTACTACGCTAGAATTCCTGGGGCAATGCTTTACACATTTGTTTGCATATGATTGTCAAGTCCAAGCTGGGTTGATTATGAGTGGTTCTCTCAGTTGTAAAGCTATAAGAATGTGAAAGAAACCCCACAAGAGCATCCCCACAGCAGGGATCCCACCATTGAAGCCAACACAAAGAGAAAAATTTTGTTTTGTCATAAAAAGAAAAAAAAATCAGATCCAAAACCCTACAGGGCTTCTGGCAGCGACTCTGGACCATACTCACCTAAGCCCACCTGTGAACCTCTCCTTGGCATCTTTGCTGCACAGAAAGAGAACCTATTGGGTTCCCCTTACCTTGGATTGTATCCTGACCCTTTATTATGGACTGAGATATCTGTGTCCTCCCCAAAATCCATATGTTGAAGCCCTCTCTCCTAATGCAATTGTAATAAGAGCTGGGGCCTTTGAGAGGTAAGTAGGTTTAAATGATATCATGAGGGTAGAGTCCCCATGATGGAATTGGTGTTCCCAAGAAACACAAGAGACCATGGTCTTCTATCTGCCACATAAGGACACAGCAAGCAGAAGACTATCTGCAAGCCAAGACAAAAGGGCCCTCACCACAACTTGATCAAGTTGGCTTCCTGATCTTGAACTTTCCAGCCTCTAAGAACTGAAGGAATTTATGTCTGCTGATTAAGCCATTCAGTTTATAGTGTTTTGTTATAGCAGCATGAACAAACTGAGACATCCTTAGAGTATTAAAATAGCTCAGATGGAGGTAAAGCTCTCTGGACAAAACACCTCATTTCACACTAAAAGCCAGGTCCAGAAAGGGAAGGAACTAGCCCAAGAGCAATGCTGGGCAGGCACAGAGTCTACCTGAACTCAGGTCTTCTGGCTTTAATACTATATGCCCATAATGCATATCCCCAAAAATTCATAATTTGAGACTCTAACCCCCAATGTGCCTTTTTTTGGAGATAGAGCCTTTAGGAGGTCATTAAGATTAAATGAAGTCATAAGGGTACAGACCTGATCCAACAGGAGTGGTATCCTACTGAGAGAGGGAAAGACATCAGAACAGGTATACACAGGAAAGGTCATGTGCAGACGCAGAAGAGGACAGAGGCAAGCCAAGAAGAGAAGCCTCAGGAGACATCAACCCTGCCAGCACCTTGGTCTTGGACTTCCAACTCCCAGAATTGTAAGAAAATAAATTTCTGTTGTTGAAGCCACCCAGTGTGTGGTCCTTCACTATGGCAGCCCCAGCAAACAAAAACAGTAAGGAAGAGTCTCACTCAGTCCCCCACCCAAGTATTTTGTGTTTATTATAAGGACATACCAATGGGGAGGTGGACATTATTAGAAATAACCCAGGAAGCCGGGCTTGGTGGCTCACGCTTGTAATCCCAGCACTTAGGGAGGCTGAGACAGGAAAATCGTGAGTTCAAAGCCAGCCTCAGCAATGGCGAGGCGCTAAGCAACTCAGTGAGACCCTGTCTCTACATAAAACACAAAATGGGGCTGGGGATGTGGCTCAGTGGTCTGGTGCCCCTGAGTTCAATCCCTGGTACCAAAAAAAAAAAAAAAAGAAAGAACCCAGGAGACTTGGATGTGATTCAGAAACTGAAGGAACCCAACACAGCAATGGGGAGCCAGCAACAGGAATTCATGTATCTTCACCTGCCCTTTGCTACCCTGAAGACACACCGTGATCCCACATCAGATTCCCCTAGTGGGCCTCCCTACTCCCATGGATCGTGATTTAGATTTAGCCCTGAATTTCCCAGTGGAAACTTGAAAGAGAGGACCTAATCCCTGCAGTTAATCAACATCAGCTGGTTGAGGCAAAGCCTCTCCCGGGCTGCCTCGCCAGTCTGTGATTGCACCAGCTATACTCACCTGACCCAGGGGCAGTCAATCAGCTGTGGCTACGGGGAAGGAATCACATAATAGTCTCTTTACTCACTGTGGTCTAGGACCAGCAGTAATTGCATGATCTGGGGGCTTGTTAGAATGCAGAACCTCAGCCCCACCTAGTCCTGCTGAATCAGGAGATGTGTCTCCCCAGCAATTCAGACATGTGCTAGTTTAGAACATGGCTCCTCCGCAGAAGTCTGTGGGACAGTTTCCTCAGAAGAGACATTGATTTATACTTCCTCTGAGGACAGAAGTTCTCTGACTTTAAAAATGAACTTGATCCGAGCGCAGTGGCACACACCTATAATCCCAGCAGCTCAGAAGGCTGAGGCAGGAGGATCATGAGTTCAAAGCCGGCTTCAGCAAAAGTGAAGCGCTAAGCAACTCAGTGAGACCCTGTCTCTAAATAAAATACAAAGCAGTGGCTCAGTGGTCGAGTAACACTGAGTTCAATCCCTGGAACAAAAAAAAAAAAAAAATGAACTTGAGAATCTCCTGGGAAGCTCTGGAAGAAGGCACTTTGCTTAGTCCTGCCCTCCAAGATGCCTAGGTCTGGGTTGCTGTCCAAGAACTTGCCTCTACACAAGCCCCCTGCTCTCACCCACCACCTCAGATGATGGACAGAAGATGGTTTGTGGGCCTCACTTTGGGAAAGACCATCCAGGATAAAGACCTGGATCCAAACCTGTGCCCTTCCATCATGCCAGTGCTGCCTGGAATTCCTCTATGTCATTCCCTCACCTAAAACCCTTCCATAGACCCTCAAGCCTCTGGGACCAAATCCCAGCTCCTGAACCCGGCTGGGAGGGCTTTCGTGTTATGGCCTTTTCCTACTTCTGCTGCCATCTCTCCTACTTAGTGCCACACAATGTGCCTCTGCTCCATTGCTAACACTGTTCCCTCTGCCAGACACACCCTTCTCCACGTGACCAACAGACATTCTCCCTTTAAGACTTTACTCAATCTGGAAAGTGAGTCCATGTCCCCGCGGTCTTCCTTCTTGCCCTACAAGAAGGGTTGCTGTTGCCATTGCTGCCCTGTCTGACTGTGAACTCCTGGAGAGCAGCCTGGTTCTTGTCCATCTCTGATTCTAAGCCAGTGTGAAACAGGCTTTAGTGACTGGAATTGGCTCCCGCTGCTGCCTGCCAACCTGCATGGGCTGGGAGGGTGCCAGCTCTCAGAACCTGACTCCTGATAAAGCAAGATGGAAATATTCAGACCGACTCTTGACAAAATTGCTCCTCTCTCCGCAGTAGAATTAAGTGAAAAGCTCAGGCAACAACCATTGTTCAAACACTAATAGCAAGATGTTTCTGTGGTCCTGAGGTATGAGGATTGCACAGAGGAGTGCTGTCTTTCCCAAAGACAGCACAAAATAACTTCTGTTATTTCCAACAAGGCAGAATGAACCCTGTTCTTTGGGAGGTGCCAGGACACAGCCTCAGTGGAGCCCGAGAAACAGAGATATTCCCAGCAAATATAAGGATGAGGGGCACAGGAAAAGAAAATTCTCTATGAACTCACTGGGTCTTTAGGTCCTCACCCAGTTCTTGTGATGTCCCACCCCTTCAAGGACAGGAAAAGAAAGGAAAGAAGATTAAACACAAACTGGCTGGTGTTGCTGCTGCTTAATAGACAACCGAGATGCTAATCATTATATTGCCTGTCCTTCTAGGAAGTCATTATTAAGGCTGGTGATAGAAGGAAGGGGATCAAAAGGCCTTTTAAAAATACAGGACACGTGGTGACACTCCAGACCAGTTAAATCATGACATCTAGAGGAAAGGCCTGGGATTCAGAGTTGTTAAACCAAGTGATTCTAATGTGCAGGCACAGTTGGAAATGGCCCAGTTACAGGGCTGGGGAAGAGAGTCAGGCAAGGGACCCAAGTGTTCATTCACTCATCCTATTTCTTTGAGACTGGCTCCTGCCAATCACTGGGCTAAGTGAAGATAGTAAGAGTTATAGCCTCCTACACCCCAGGATCCCTTGGTTCACAAAGCTTATGGTCTTCTGCCAGAGCCAGCAGCCCTGCCTCTGAGAACAGAGACCCTACACCTAATAGAAGAAAAAATAAGCCCAAATCTTCATCATGTCAGATTAGGCCCCGACTTCCTTAACAAGATTCCTAAAGCGCAAGAAATAAAATCAAGAATCAATAAATGGGATGGTTTCAAATTAAAAAGCTTCTTCTTAGCAAAAGAAACAATCAATGAGGTGAACAGAGAGCCTACATTCTGGGAGGAAATTTTTGCCACATGCACATCAGATAGAGCACTGATCTCCAGGATATATAAAGAACTCAAAAAACACCAAGAAAAATCAAACAACCCAATCAATAAATGGGCTAAGAAGCTGAACAGACAATTCTCAGAGGAAGAAATACAATCGATCAACAAATATATGAAAAAATGTTCAACTTCTCTAGCAATTAAAGAAATGCAAATCAAAACTAAGATTTCATCTCACACCAGTCAGAAGGGCAGTTATCAAGAATACAAACAACAAGTGCTGGCAAGGATGTGGGGGAAAAGGCACACTCATATATTGCTGGTGGGACTGCAAGTTGGTGCAACCACTCTGGAAAGCAGTATGGAGATTCCTTAGAAAACTTGGAATGAAACCACCATTTGACCCAGCTATCCCACTCCTGGGTCTATACCCAAAGGACTTAAAAACAGCGTACTACAGTGATGCAGCCACATCAATGTTTATTGCAGCACAATTCACAATAGCCAAACTGTGGAACCGATGCAGAACCTTTCAATAGATGATTAGATAAAGAAACTGTGGTATATATACACTGTGGAATATTACTCAGCAATAAAAGAGAATAAAATTATGGCATTTGCAGGTAAATGGATGGAAAATATCATGCTAAGCGAAGCAAGCCAATCCCAAAAAAACCAAAGGCCAAATGTTTTCTCTAGTAAGTTGATGCTAATCCATAAAGGATTATGGGAAGAGTAGAGGAACTTTGGATTAGCCAAAGGGGAGGGAGGGGAGGAGAGGAGGCATGGGGAGAGGAAAGATGATGGAATGAAATGGACATCATTACCCTAGGTACATGTATGATTGCACAAATGGTGTGACCCTACTTTGTGTACAACCAGGGATGTGAACTGAACAACCTGTGTCCCATTTGTGTACAATGAATTGATGAACATTCTGCTGTCATGTATGTATATCTGATTAGAACAAATAAAAATAAATTAATTTTTTAAAAAAAGAAAGGGCAGTGTAGCTCTTGAGTCATCTCCACATAGCCCAGGTTCCATGAACAAGTCAGACATGATCCTGGCCCATACTGCTCTGTAATGCCTACATCCTTTTCCCTTCAAGATGCCTGAGGAAGTGCATCAGGAGGAGGTGAGGACCTTTGCCTTTCAGGCAGAAATTGCCCAACTCCTGTCTCTCATTATCAATACCTCCTATTCTGACAAAGAAAGTGTCTTTCAGGAGTTGACCTCTGCTATTTATGATGCCTTGGACAAGATTCTCCAAGTTGGAAAGTGGCAGAAAGCTGGAAATTAACATCACCCCCAACTCTTAGAAATGCACAGGCATCAGTGTGACCAAGGCTGATGCCATAAATAATTTGGGAACTATTTGTTCATATTTGTGTAGCTGTGACCAAAATACCTGACAAGAAAACTCAGAAGACATTTTTATTTTAGGCTCATGGATTCAGAGCTTCAGTCTATGGTCACCCAATTCCATTACTTTGGGCTGGAGGTGAAGCAGAGCATCATGGTGGAAAAGCATGATGGAGGAAAGTTGCTCAGCTTATTGTAGCCAAGAAGCACAGAGGGAGCAAGGAGCCAGAGACAAGATATAATTCCCAAGGGCACACACCCAGTGACCTACTTCCTCCAGCCACACCTATAGTTACCACCCAGTAGTCCATTCAAATTATTAAACCATCACATGGATTAATCCACTTATGATATTACAGCTCTCATTATGACCTAAAAGCTCCACCTCTGAACCTTCCTACATGAGTTTGTTGGACGACATTTCTAGATCTAAACTATCACAGAAATAATTTCCAAGTCTGATGCTAAAACATTTGTGGGTTTTTTTGTTTTAGTTTGTTTTGGGTTTTTTTGGTACCAGGGATTGAACTCAGGGACACTCAACCACTGAGCCACATCCCCAGCCCTATTTTGTGTTTTATTTAGAGACAGCGTCTCACTGAGTTGCTTAGCACCTCACCATTGCTGAGGGGGCTTTGAACTAGCAATTCTGTCTCAGCCTCCCCAAGTGCTGGGATTACAGGCATCTGTCACCGTGCCTGGCTTGATGCTAAAACATTTATGGAAGTTCTTCAGGCCAGTGAAAACATCTCCACGATAGGGCTATTTGTTATTGGATTTTATTCTGCCTACCTGATGGCAGGGAAAGTGGCTGTAACCACAAAGCTCATGATGAACAACACACTTGGGAGTCTTCTGCTGGGGCATCCTTCACTGTACATGCAGGTGACCATGAGCCTATTGGCTGGGGTATGGAAGTGATCCTCCACCTCAAAGAAGACCAGACAGATTACTAAGGAGAGAGGCGGGCCAAAAAAATATGAAGAAGCACTCACAGTTCAGAAGCTGTCCCATCACCCCCTGTTTAGAGAAGGAAATTGGTGATGATGAATCAGAGGAGAAATGTAGAAAAGACCAGGGAGATAAGAATGAAGACCGAGGTTAAAGACGTGGGCTTGGGTGAGCAGGATGACACTGGGAAGGATGACACAAAGAAAATGGAGATGAAGAAATATATTGATCAGAAAGAACTGAACAAGACCAAGTCCATCTGGACCAGAAACCCCAATGCATCATTCAGGAGGAGTACAGAGTATTCTACAAGAGCCTCAGCAATGGCTGGGAAGACCACTTGGCAGTCACACACTTCTCTGTAGAAGGTGAGTTAGAATTCAGGGCGTTGCTGTTCGTGCCTCAGCAGGTTCCCTTTGACTTCTTTGAGAACAAGAAAAACAACATCAGGGCTGGAGTTGTGGCTCAGTGGTAGAGCGCTTGCCTAGCATGTGTGAGGCACTGGGTTCAATTCTCAGCACCACATATAAACAAATGAATAAAAAAATAAAGGTTCATCAACAACATTTAAAAAAAATATTTAAGAAAAGAAAAACAACACCAAATCCTATGTCCTTCGTGTATTCATTATGAACAGCTGTGACGGGCTGATGCAGGAGTATCTCACCTCTATCTGTGCTGTGGCTGACTCCAAGGACTTGCCTCTGAACTCCTCCAGAGAAATGGTCCAGCCAAACAAAATCTTGAAAGGCATCCACAAAAACATGTTAAGAAGTGCCTGGGCTCTTCTCTGAGCTGGCAGAAGACAAAGAGAACTATAAAGAATTCTTTGAGGCATTCTCTGAAATTCTAAAGCTTGGAATCCATGAGGACTTTGGTAACCAGCAACTTTACGAACCAGAACTGGTAGGCTAGCACATCTCCCAGGCTGGAGATGAGATGTTGCCTCTGTCACAGAATGTCTCTCACATGAAGGAGACTCAGAAAGCCACCTATTACCTCTCTCTTTGGTGAAACCAAAGAGCAGATAGCCAACTCTGTTAAGTGGAGCATGTGTGGAAGCGGGGCTTTGAAGGAGTCTGTGTGATTGAACTTGTTGATGAGTTGTGTGTGCAACAGCTCACAGAGTCTGATGGGAAGAACTTGAAGTTACCTGAGGAAGAGGATGACAAAGAAAACGGAAGAGAGCAGAGTCAAGTCTGAGAACCTCTGCAAGCTCATGAAAGACATTTTGGATAAGAAGGTTAAGAAGGTAACAATCTCCAATAGGCTGTGCCTCCACCCTGCCATGTGGACCTTGAAGGTCCAGGCGGTTTCAGACGATAGGCCACAAGATGGCCACGACGTACCTAGAAATCAACTCCGCTCCCCCCACTAGCCTTGTAGAGACACTGCCATAGACGGCTGAGAATGGCAAGGTGTCCAGGACTTGGTGGTGCTGCTGTTTGAGACTGTGCTACGCTCCTCTGGCTTCTGCCTTCAGGCTCCCCAGACCCACTCCAATTGCACCTACCATGTGACCAAGGAGGGATTCTGCACCATTGAAAGTGAAGTAACACCCAAGGAGCCCAGCACCGCTGTTCCTGATGAGAGCCCCCTAAAGGGTGATGGGGATGCCTTCTGATGGAAGAAATAGACCAGGAGTTTCCACTTGGACAACCATGCCTTCTGTACGGTTCCACAGCCACCCTCAGTGACCCTGTCCCCTTGACTCCTGCTGCTGATGGCTAATGGTCCTTTCCTATCCCCTGTCCTTGTATGTAAGACAGGAAACAGGACCTCAAGTCCCATCCCTCCTTAGCTGGACAACAGAATTGGATGCTGTGTATTGTGAGTTTTGTTGTTGTTGCTGTTTTGTTCTGAAATTAAAGTGTGTGAAATAGAGGAGATGAAGTTTTATACAAAAAGAAAGGGCCTTTACAGCTTTAGACAGCATATTGTAAAAGAGATCTATTTTCTTAAACTGCAGAAAACTGTAGCATAAAACTTTATTTTTAGCTATTTAGCTATCAAAAAAAATTGTCAATATGGGACTGACTCTTAATTCAGCAGAACTGCCTGAAATAGCATTCAAATATTTAACCACTTTAAAAAAATAGCCTTTGAATAAAATCCAGCTTCACATATTGATGGAAATAGAAGGATGAAGCAACATTGCTTCATTCAACTCAGGATATTATGGAAGAACAGAGAGAAGCAGAGAAGCCCCTGGACCTCTAGCAGTTTATCCTGTCTTCTTTCAGGGCCACAAAGAAATGTGAAGGGAACTGTAGAGATACTAGAAGAAAACAGAGGGCAAGTGCCATGACTTGGTCTAGGCAGTGATTCTTTGGATAGGATCAAAAAACCACAGGCAACAAATGGAAAAACAGACAAATGGGATCACATCAAACTATAGCAAAGGAAAAAATAAGGAGCCAACCCACAGATTGGGAGAAAATATTTGCAAAGCATATATGGGATAAGGGGCCAATATCAAAAATATATAAGAAACTTAAACTACTTAATAACAAGAAAATAAATAGCTCTATTTTTAATAAAATGAGCAAAGGACCTAACAGACATTTCCCAAAAGAAGACATACAAATAGCCCACTGACAGCATGAAAAATATTCATCAAGGAAATGAAAATTAAAACCACAGTCAGATTTATGTGTATCAGAATGGCTAGTATCAAAAAGATGAAAGTTAAGTATTGGCAAGGATATGGAGAAAATGTGTAGAAACAAATTAACACAGTATGGAGATTCCTCCAAAAGCCAGAAATAGAATTACCATATGATCCAGCAATCCCACTGCTGAATATACAGTATATCCAAAGGTATTGGAATCAGCATGTCAAAGAGACACCTGTCCTTCTATGTTCATTACCGTATTATTCACAAGAGCCAAAATATGGAAACAACCAGAGTGCCTATCAACAAATGAATGAGTTTTAAAATGTGGATTACTATTCAACTTAAAAAAAAAAAAAAAGAAAAAAAAAGAAATTCTGTCATTTAGGACAACAGGGATGAATCTAGGGGACATTAGGCTAAATAGAATCATACAGGCAGCAAAAGATAAATAAATACCTAATGGTCTCACTTGTATGTTAAATCTAAAAAAAGTCAAACTGTAGAAGTAAACAGCAGGATGGTGGTGACCAGAGGCTAGAGGATGGGGAGGGAAAGGGGGAGCTGCAAAGGGGGAAATGGGAATCAAAAGGTGCAATGTTTCAATTTGGTAGGGATAAGTTCTGGTGATCTATTGCACAGCATGGTGACTATAGTTAATTATAATGTATCATATAGTTCAAAACTGCTTTTTTTTAAAAGTAGATTTTGAATGTTCTCATCACAAAGAAATGAGTATATGGGTCACAGGTTCAGGAACGGTACCTGGGAATGATGCTGTAGACCAGGGATCAGCTGATCATTGGCTTAGACAAAGGGGAATGAAGGGAAGGGAGGGGAGATGGAATAGGAAAGACACTGGAATGAATCAGACATAACTTTCCTATGTTCATATATGAATACACGGCCCTTGAAACTACACATCATGTACAAGCACAATGGAATCCTAATTAGAATGTGTGATACTCCATGTGTGTGTAGTATATCAAAATACACTGCACTGTCATGTACAGTGTATTTCTAAACAGAACAAATAAAAAAAATTTCCTAACCCTCACCTGGTAACCAAGGCACAAGACCCAGAGCCTACCCTTGTGGGCACTCAGGGGAGTTCAGCCACCACCAGCCATTGCCCTTGGGCATGACAAATTCAACCTCTAGATACAGGGTCTAAAACTCCAGTCAGCATAGATCTGACCTTTCTTCTTCTCTGTCTCCAACACAGATAGAAGAAGGGGACATTTTAAAGGAAGAAAAGCAATAAATTCAAACAAGTTTTCAGACGAACTGAATGTTCGTTTTTTTATTTAACTACTTGCTTTCTTTGATTACAGAAAGGCATGAGTGATCTACCAGGGCCATTTCTTAGCTGAGCATCGTAATCTTTGCTAACTCAGAGTCCTGGCATGCATGAAGGCATAGATGGATAGATAGATAAATGGATTAGTCAATGGATGCATGAATTGGTAGATAAATAATGCTGTAAGGAGAGAGGGACAGAGACAGGGAGAATCAGCTTTAAACGGTCAACCAGCAAGGCCAGAGCCGGAACAAACACGGCCAGGAAGAAAAGTATGGTTTCTGGCAGACGACTGGGGTATACACTGAGGAATAGTCAAACCGCCAAAAGAAAAGCAACAACAAAATAACAGTCACCTACCTTCAAAAGGGCAAATGGAATAATTACAAACCTCAGCAATTAGAAACAGAAGAGGAATTAAATGGAAAGAGAGACTTGGGAAAAAACCCAACACCACTGGGTTCAAGGTAAAGTTCAAACCAATCAGCAAAACTCCCAAGAGGAGCCCAGAGCTGCAGCAATCCTGCTGAGGTCACTGAGTCCCTGCCCTGTCTCCTGGAGGCATAGCTTCTCCTCATGCCCCTGCCCTGCCACAGAGGCACCCCATGGTTTGGCTCCCAAGTTCTGATCTTCATGCTTTAGAGAAAGACACTTAAAAATTAAAGGGAAGCTTTGGCAGGCTCCTTTTTCATCTCTTGCGCAGGGGAGCGTTGCAGAAAGGAAGAACAAGTTACAACTGTCAGGCCCAACGGCCCCACCCTCCACCTAGGGAGGAGTTCTCATGTGCCCCAGGAAATTTTGTCCCTAGAGCCAGGATGTTCACTGCAGCTTAGGTTATTCTAATGCCCAGGAAGTTAGATTCAACACTGCTACTCTTTCTGCATTTCAGCATTGATCCGTTTCAGGTGGGACAGGAGAAAGGCGTGGATAGAAAAGCAATGATCCAATTAGAGTAGGATGTCAGGAAGGTAGCACTGGGAGTGGGGGGAAACGCACAGGGCTTTAGGTTTGAATTTCTATTCTGCCAGCTGGCTACTGTGTGTCCTTTATCAGGTTACCCCGCCTCTCTGAACATCCACCTTTACCAGGTTACCCCGCCTCTCTGAACATCCACGTCCTTACTTACAAAAAGAAATATTAGTACCTTTCTCTGGATCTTGTTTCACTGTTAAAGATTATACACAAATTGCTGGGTATGGTGGCGCATGCCTGTAATTCCAGCAGCTCAGGAAGCTGAGGAAGGAAGATTGCCAGTTCATAACCAGCCTCAGCAGTTTTGCAAGGCACTAAGCAACTTAGTGAGATTCTGTCTCAAAATAAAAAAAATAGAAGGGCTGGGGATGTGGCTCAGTGGTTAAGTGCCCCTGGGTTCAATCACCAGTACCAAAAAAGATTATGCACAAAAGGACCTGTTCCTACAATCAATGGAAACTGTCACCGTGGTTGTCAGCTCCTCCCTGGCCCCCAGCTCTGCAGCCCCTCTCTGACTCTGCCCCAGCTGAGGCCTCTGACCCATGTGCAGGCCCTGCCCCTCCCCCACTCCCCAGAAGGAAGGCAGCCTAGACTGAATTATGGGCTCAGCATCAGCCCTCCCAGCTACTGTCCACACTAGGATGGGGTTGCCCCAGCATCAGAGGTGGCCCTTGCCTGGGGTCTGCCCTAATTTTTGGTTCTCATAAACAACCAGATGGTCTTAGTGTCTACTGAGCACTAGGGAACTCAGATCCCTTCTGGAACACACATCCTGCCTGGCTCTTGCTGTCTCTCCCCCCAAGTCTGGAGCCCTGTTCCAAGCCCTAATTTGGTGACAGATGCTGTTATTCAGAGACAAACCTCCACCCCAACAGAGTCCTAAGCATCTCTTATGCCACAGTCCCTGCCCACGTCAACCCCTACCACTTCCTTCCAGCTCCACCCCTGTTATAGGCTGCCTAACAGGGGTTATCAGACACCTCCCACCTTCCTGCCAAATCTTTCTCCCCCTGAAGAGGGTGGTTTAGTAGAATATATACAGATTATAGAATCTGCACATCCGCTCTGTGACCTTGGGCAAGTTTCTTCACCTCTCTGAACCTCATCTATAAAATGAGGATAATAATAGCTTCAGCAGGCTAGGGAGGAAATTCAAAGGATAATGTGCATCATGAGCCCGGCACAGAGCTTGGCACATGGCAGTGCTCCCTTAAGTCCATTCCCTTTTGCCTCCTCCTGGCCCAGATGGCCTGTAACTGAATCCACAGATATGACAGTGGTCATTAAAACAAATTTGTCACTTGGTTCTATAGCCAGGTGGCACATGACAGCCATTAATTTTTCACATGAAAAATGGCTCTGCTAATTGAAAAACATCAAAAAGATTGAGGTTTACACAAATGTTCAGCTCTGTTTATTTTTTCTAATTTACTTTTCAGCAGTCAGTAAGAACTTAATGAGCTCTCATTTATGGCTTCCTCCCTATTTATAGATCTCCGCGCCTGCAATGTTCTAGATGTTTGTACTGAGAGCACTCAGCCTGGCTACACAGCCAGGAGGGAACAGTTACCATCACCAGGTGAATTCCAGATGGGAATTTCCGCTCCTCAAAAACAGTCAGCACACTGTTCATTAGGACAGCCCTCAGCTGATGCTGCACATCCGTCAGATTCTGTTTTCCTCTTCTGGTGACAAGTTTTTCTAGCTTGAAGATTTTTTTATGATTTCATTTAGTATGAGATGAAAACGGGTAACATGTATTACCCTGTCCCAGGCACTGCACACTTTCCATGGATTACTTCATTGCATGTTTGCCATAATGATATTAGGAAAGGATCACTTCTTACCCTGTTTTTAGATGGGAGAACTGAGATGGAGGGGGATATGAAAAACTTGGAGACCTGTCTCTCCCTAGGTCCAGAGCCCATATGTTTCTCATTGTGTTCACACAGTCAGATCTCGTCTCATCAAGCAGAGCACAAACTGGTGCTTTCTGCCATTTGCGTTCAGAGGTCTAAGGTAGGGTTGGAGCCAGAACACCACCACCTCCCCTTCTTCCCTCCAGCTGATCAGCCAACAGAGACACACAGGGAGAATTGGAGTATGAGATTGATTATTGGCCGGTTTTGGACCTAATAGTCCCCAAAAGATAAAACCCTCTGAGGAAGCCGGAAGGACAAATGTAGATTGGGCTGAAGCCAGAATGGGGGACTCCTACTCCCTCCCAAAATCTAGACCATAGAACCCACAGGACCATGAGGATGCTGGTCAGGAATGGTATAAGGAGAGAGTTCTTTGAGTCCTTGGATAAAAAGGTCAAGAAGATAGAGTGGAGCCTCTTTCCCACTGCCGAGGCACCACAAACTCTGCTGTATTAACCAGCTTTCCACTACTATGACAAAATACCTGAGAAAATCAACTTTGAAGAAGGAAAGTTTCATTTTGGCTCATGGTTTCAGGCCATGGTATGTTGGCCTATTGCTTTTGGGGCTGTGGCAGCACAGTACCTCATGGCGGGTGCGCATGATAGAGGAAGCTGCATACCTTGTTGTAGCCAGGAAGCAAAAAGACAGAAAAAGGAAGAGCCAGGGCCCCAATATCCCCTTCAAGGGCACACCCCAATGACCTAACTTCCTTCCACTAGGCCCCATCTCCTTAAGGTTCCACCACCTCTCAATAGCACCATAGACCCAGGACCAAGCCTTTAACACATGGACCTGACCATACCACCTGAATCAATCCTCTAGTGAAAAGATGAGTAAGAGGCAGGGAGAGGGAACAACATTTACAATGAACTCTTCCCAGAGCAGAAGGCATGAGGGTAAAACCTCCCCCATCCGTGGGCCTTCGCCTGTAAAATGAGAGGCTGGACCACAAAGGCAAGAGGTGGCATAGATAAAGTAAAATAATGGCACATTGACAAAGTGCGTGGATTCAAGAAGTGAATGTACCTGGCTGCAGAGTGAAGGTGTAGCAATGGACAGGCGGGTGTATCTGGTATGGAGAAACTTTGGATGATCCCCTTGGAAGTAAAGACCCTGTCTCATTCATTCTGTAACCCCTGCATCCAGCACAGATGGAGCCTGGCTCAAGGTCAGACTGTTGAACGAATGAGAGAATGAGCAGAAGGGCCACGGCTTAGCATCACCCTGAGACAGGAGGCTCATGGTGCCTTGATTCATAAGGCTCCGAGACTTGATTCATAACCCTGGTGGTGCTGCAGGGATGTTAGCTCTTGTTATATCCATTCATTTTTGACTCCCAATCACATAATTAACAGCCAAGGCAGCAGCAAGTTTCTATAATAGCATTTGTGGGGCGATGCTAGAACTAGAAATAATTGACTCAAGAGATCAGCGTGTTGCAGCTCAATCACATGCATGGCCACAGAACTGGGAACTCAGAACTGGGAGTATATGTGAAAAGTAGCCTGGAACCCTGGGCTCCTGACTCACATGTCAGCACCCTTTCCCTACAGCACAGGCAGGGACAGAGGCCACCATAGAGGCAGAGCCATATACAGCACAGGCCTCTGTGAGGATGCCACCTGAGCCAGGGTGAGGGCTCTTGTTATGAAGTGGGACTGACAGCTTCCCACCAGCACATATGAGTTTCCCTGAGCACCGAACTACCACCATCCTCTTCTTGGACTTCAAAATCCTAGAGGTGAGAGAGTATTGTTCCCAACAAACCAGCTGCCTCACAAAATCCCACTTCCTGAAAGAAAATAGGACTTCTCCAGAACAATAAACTGGGTTCTTATCAATGGAAGGGAGGGAAGTGGGGAAAAGGTATCTGATTCCTCCCCTTTTCAATATTCCAAAGTTCTTTTCAGCAGATCATTAATCCTGAGAGATGCTCAATAAAAATAAATTTGGGGTGGGGGATGCCATAGACCCTTCTTGATAATTCACATAGCTCATTAACTATCTAAAGACTTTGAGAAGTCTTGCCGTAAAGAACAGGAGTCACCCAACTTATCTGACTGCTTTTTCGGTCAATATCTATTTAATATTCCACAGAGCATACATCAAGAAAAGATTTCCATAAATTAAGTTCAGCAACCACGTGGAAAACACCAACTCTGGTATCAGCCCCCACAAGCGAAAGCTCTTTCATATAATCGTCTATTGCTGCAGGTTTCCTGTGCAATCCCATGAGCATAGCAAACACCCTGGTCAAGCCCCAGGCTCACGGTATCCATCCCTAAGACGTGGGTCATGTGGAACGAGGTGCGCACTCACCATTTGATCCCCAGGAAAAAGGAGAAGGAGGCATGACTGGGGCTAGCTTAACAGAGATTTACTTCACCGGCATCCTTTGGAATGGATATCCTGCATGATTGAGCCGGGCTTTGTTCAATTCTCAAAGCAATTTGCCAGGAGTGAGAAAGGAGCGCTTAGTAAAGCAAGTTGGTCAGTCCTGGATGATTACTTCTTATTCCAAAACAATTACTATAAAGGTAAAATGGGTTATGTTGCTGTAAAAAATATGACTCTCTCCAAACAGTAGCATATGAATTCCCAGCCAGAGCTGGGAGGCCACAGGCAAGAACAGGCCAGACAGAATCTATGGGGAAGACACTTCTGCCCTAGCAGACAGTACCAGCTGAGAACAGAATTAAAACAGACCAGGGAGAGCTAAATAAGCAGGGCACATGGGAGAGTGACAGGGTGCCCTGAGACAAGCTCCCATTTAGCAGTCTGAGCCCATTCAAAGACACCGTTCAGTCATCTTCTTCCACCTGGACCCCCAGACCCATTGAGGCTCCTAAAAGAATAAGGCTAAGCAGCATTTCTCAGCCCTAGCACTAGTGGCAATTTGGGCTGGGAAGGTTTTTGTCATGGGGGGATGTTCTGTGCATTGTAGGACATTTAGCAGCACCCGTGGCCACCACCCCTACATGACAATGACAATCCCTCCTCCCTGCCCAGTTGTGATAACCCAAGCCATCTCCAGACATTGCCAACTGTTCCCAGGCCTGAGCTCAGAAGTAGCAGAGTGTGGGGAAAGTGGGGTTCACCCCTGGTTGAGAACCACTGAACAAAAGCAATGTTGACATGAGAGACGGGTCCCACTAAGTCACTAGATCCAGAACATTCCAAGAGGAAACAGATTCAAAGACTGGCTGCTGGCTATGGGCATTAAGGGAGCAGGAGTGCTCAGAGGCCCTGAACATGCTGCCCTGTGGCTGGCATCACAGCCCAGAGTCCCTCTGCTCTGCAGAGGACAGGCAGCATAAGGAACAGAGGCCATCAGAGAGCCTTTCCTGCAAGCCCAGAAAGCTGTTCCAGGCAGCCTCCTTCCCGCTCCCCTGTCTGGCTTCCAGTCATTCCTATGCTGTTGGTGAGAAGGCTACTAAAATAGAATGGTGTCCTGTAAGACTCAGGGAGGCCCAGTAGGAATAGGAGACCCTTTCTCAAAGATGGTCATAGTTGCCCCAGTGGTAACCAACAGATGATGTTGATAGACAATGGCCTGAGTCAAATTCTCACAATTTATGAATGAGCTCTCATTACCATCCCCACCTGTGACCACGGCAGGAATGCCCTGGCCTGGAGTCAGACGCTATAATAAGGTCCTAACATCTGTCCTAGGTGGCTTCGCTTCAGCCACCCCAACGTGTTCTCCACCCACAAATGAAGAAAACGGCAACAGCCCCTTTGCTAGGTTGTCGCAAGATTCAAATGTCATGTGTGTGAAAGCATTTTGCAAATGCAGAGTCCCGGGCAGACATCAGCTGTTTTTATTCACTCAAAAAAGTCCCAAAGCAAATCAATTTTAATTTGCTTAAAAGTGGATGCCAAGCTACTATTTGCAGAGAAGACTAGAAAGGAATATCTGCTTTGAACATAGTAACTAAGGGTAGCTGAGTTTAAAAAAAAACATGAGGCAGTGTTTTTAAGATTTTTAAGAATGATTTATTAAAACACCTCAAAACTCTTAGATACATAAAGAAAAAATAGCATTGCTCTTCAAAGTTTTCGCCCAACATCTTTAGACCTTTATTCTCTTTCTCCCCATTCACCTCATTTCCATGGTTGCTCAGTCCCCTGAAGTGCCCTTAATTGTCATCGCCAGCTTCATCCAGAACCACCAAGAAGCATTTAACTGCTCATGGCACCATACCAGGTACTGTACCGAGAAAATTACTGTCGGTGGAGGAGAGAGGGAGGGAGAAAGAGAGGGGGGGGAAGTCATGAACAGAGGGGAAAACTGGCCCTGATCAGTTTTTTTTAAATCTCAGCCTAGACATCTCAGCCTGGAATCGGGAGCAGGGACTGACCTTGACCAGGGACCTAGCCTGTGCCAGGGACTGTGCTAAGTGTTTCACATAGAATTCCTAAGTAGGACAGTCTTTCTTAAAGCATGATCCCTGTAGTTCAGTTCATTCCTTGATTCATTCCCTCAGCCAGTGTTTACTGTGTGTGTCTGTGTGCCAGACATAGAATAGGTAATAACAGAAGCAAATATTTATATAGGGTCTATTGTTCCCCAGACACTGTTTTATATATGTTGATTCAATCATGATAACCTTATAAAGAAAATACTATCATTATATCACAATGTTACAGCTAAGAGCAGTTATTGCCCAAAGTCACACCCTAGTGTGACAGGCAGACTCTCTGATGGCCCCTGCTGACAACCCCTGCCTCTCCTGGTTTCTACACACTATAGTTTCTTCCCTTGGTGAAGAGACCTGGTGACTGGTTAGAAGGCCTGGTGAATCCTTCTAACCAGTAGAATATGGTACGGTGACAGGCTGTCACACTGTGATTAGGCTCTGTGAGATTGTGACTTCTACCTTACTAGAAGACTCCCTCCCTTACTGGCTTTGATGAAGAGGCTCCTGGGTCAGAGAGACCCATGTAGCAAGAAATGAACAGCAGCCTCCAGCCAACAGCCTACAGGAAACTGAATCTTGCTAACACCCACATGGGCTTGGAAGGAGATCCTGCCCCAGTGGAGACTTCAGATGAGACCCCCAATCCTGGCTAACACCTTGATTGAAGCCATGTGTGAGACAGCTCACTTCTCCTGGATTCCAGACCCACAGCAACTGTGAGATAATTCCAGACCCACAGCCATATGCATGATTTCAACCACTACATGAGCGGTCATCTGTTACACAGCAGTAAATAACAAACACAACCAGTAAGTGGCAAAGACAGGACTTGTTCTCAGCCAGTCTCGTTCCCAAGTCTATGTCCTTAACCACTGCACAATATCACCTTTCATATTTAAGGGGATATTCCATTTGGGGGGGGAAATGTAGCAACAAAAGTTTGGAAATGTTGAATATTTACATTGCAAGAAGTGAAGATCTACAGTAAAAAAGTGTCTTTCTCTTTGCCTGACCCAGTGTTGCCCATACTTACCTGATCATAGAACTGTTCCTGTGGTACCTGGGGAACTCAACAAACCAGAACTCCATAGAAGGCATTTTGGAAATGCTAAAACAAGCAAAACTCCTTTAGAGGTAAGAGAAATGAGACTCCAAAAGATTAAGTAATTGTTGGAAGTCACCCATAAAGGGGGCAATCCCGAATCTGTGATCTGATTTGAAGACCCATGCTTTTCCCACTTATTAGCCACAAACTTATTGGCCACAAACAGGAAGGGCAGATGAAATGACCTGGAGAAGTCATGACGTGGGGATGCGTTGGACGCAAGTGGAAAAGAAATAGCCTGAAGCAAGCATCCCTTGCCTGATCACCAGGCACTGCTTAAACCTCAGCCAGCCAGAAAGCAGCCAGCCCCACATCACGAAGTTTTCAGTGCCAAAGGATGTCACCTGCACACTGGGAGAGAAGGAAGTCCATCTGCGGCCACAACTACAAAATGGCTGGGCTGAGAAGTGACAAGTGGGAAAGTGTGGTCTAGTGAGCAAGTGAGAGAGCACCAGGAACCCGTGTCTAGGGCATTTGAACCCCCAACTTTCCTATGTGCCTTGCTTTGCTTGGACAGGCAGGTCCCAAGACCCGGACAGTACTGCTCACAAGCAACCTAGAGACTTGCAACCCACAGGCTAGGTGGCCATCTAGAATCATTCCCTGTTGGAGGAAGTTTAGTGTTATCACACCTAATTAACCCATCCTGTGAAAGCACCTCTGAAAAAAAATAATGGGAAGGAAGGAGAGACATGGCCAAGGGGCTGCACCATTCTAGGCTGAATGTTGAACCAACAAGATAGCATTTGTTCCAAACAGCCTCATGAGGTGAGGACTCTTTCCTCTCCCATTTTACAGATGAGACAACGGAGGTTCAAAAAGATCACAGCTTCTGCTCGAGGTAAATGAATGGCAAAGCCAGGTTTTAAGCACAAGTGAGACTGACTCCACAGCCTAGCATTCATTTAAATGCAGTTTGAGGCAGGTGAAGTTTGGAAGAAATCTTTCCCCTCTCTCCACCCTTCATACAAAGGTGATGAAAAATGGGTGTGTAGGGAGCTTCTGGAGAACTAACTACATCTCTTCAGCACATGAAACACTCAGCCCTTTCTAGCCTTTCTGTGTTTCCAGGTGTTGAGGAAGAGTCTAGAAAGGAATGTTTTACCCCATCTGTGGACAAATGTAAGAAATACTTCTGAATGTGAGGTTTGGGTTTCCTTTTAATGGACATTTTTATAAATGAAATTTCATTTTTATGAATGAAATGAAATTATTACACTTCCTGAAATAACAGAGGGGGCATTTTTTTTTCATCCAGGATGTCTCAGCAGCTGTGTGGCTCAGACAGAGCCCGTCCATGGGCAGCAGAAGTTCCGCTGTACAAAGCTGTGGTTTGGTACACCACTGGCATACCAACGCAAGTGGGATCCACAAATAGCCCTTTGTGCAGACAGGCTGTGAAAGCAGATGTCTTAGTTAATATTCTATGGGGCTACTTCTGGGCTCACATTTCCTTTTGAGGGTGTGTGTGTGCATGTGCGTGTCTGTTTGTGAGCTTTGGAAAACTCAATCGCCCCTTGATGGGCAAATAACTATGAATCACTCCATCAATTCCCAAAGGAACTCAGAAGAGATTTGCATGCAATGATTTCACTCCATCTCTGTACCAGGCACTGAACATACATTATCTTTTGTGATGCCCAACTTCCCCAGTTGCTAGCTCCAGTTTAGAGATGAGAAAAGGGAGGCTCTGAGAGATTAAACTATTTGTTCAAGAACACATAGCAAGTCCATGGCCAAGTCAGGATCTCACCCTGATCAGCCTGGCTGAAAAACACACAGCCATGCTCTGTACCACACTCCTTCCTGAAGGAGAGATAAGAAAAGGAATTAGGAGCAAATGTTAATGGACTCTGACAGTATGCAAAGTGTCTACGCTGCATACAGTCATTCCTTATAGTGATTGTGCAAGGTAGATCTGACTATACTTTTTCACAGATGAGAAAGCAAAAGCTCAGAGATGTTTAGTAAATCACAGTGTCCACTGTGTTCCGAACCAAGGTCTGACTCCAAAGCCTAGAGCCTTTCCACAACTCTCCCCTCTGCCCTAGCTTTCCACCCCAACTTCTCCACCACTCTTCACTCTGTCCCGGAAGTACCAATCAGAGGTATAAAAGCAGAGAGAGAAGCTAGACTGGTTGCTTGGGCACCAGCACACACAGGAGGGGTGGGAAACATGTTGTCCCAGCCTGCAGCAGCGGATAGGGATGTAGGGATTTGGGTGACAGCTAAGTGTGGGATATGGAGCAGTATTTGTGCACTGGATGAAGGAAGGGCGTGGGCTAAGGAGAAGTCCTATTTGTTACCTCTAGCCTAGTTACTGTGCGTGTTTAACTTCATTAGTCCCATCTGTAAAGTGGAGTCAACTCAATTGCCCTGGATGTACAGGTGGAGGGAGAGGAGGTCTCTGGGGAAAGCAGCGCGCTAAAGTAGATGTCAAAGTCAACTTCACTCAAGCACCAAGTGGCCAAAGCAGTGATCCCATTCTTCACAGACCCATTCTGTCCACTTACCCACCTCACATTCTTCTCCGCTTTGCTCTAAAAGGTACACAAATGTTATCATTTCTAATCTGTTTATTTTTACCTAGATAGGAACCAATTTGGTTTTTTCTTTGTTTTGTTTTGTTGGCTGGATTATATTATGTGATTCACAGTTTTTGTTCACTAAATCCATTTTAGGGAAATGTCATGGAATATGTTCTTAAGTATTTCAAAAATGAGACTTCACGTTCTTGCCAGAGGCAAGAGATCTCAGTGTTTGTCTGTCTGGGTGTGCCCTCTGATCCCTGCTCAGCAGTGAGCCGTCAGTCCCTGTCACATCATCCTTCTATTTGTTCATTATGTCTTTCATTCACTAAAATGGATTTATTTATTTTTTCATTTAACAGCTACCGAGTTACAGACTGTCTTGGTTGCTTAGGAAACACGGTCATGGATGAGCAAAAAATAGACACTGTCCTTCTCCTCATGGAATTTAGAGTTTAGTGGAGGAGAAAGAAATTAATCTATTAATCACATGCAAAAAAATGTATAATTAAAAATCATGATAAGGACTTGGAAGGAATAGTACATGATACTTTGAGTGCAAATAACAGAAGGGTTTGACCTGATTGATGAAAAGGATGTTTAAGGTGAGAACTCAAGAATGGGGCAGGAGTGGGGGTTCAGGCACACAATCAGAATCGCATTTTGAAAAGATCCTGAATGCAGTGTGGAGAATGGGTTGGGCATGGCAGCAGTGGGGGAAAGTCACACTCCAGGAATGCAAGGCGAGGGAACAGGAGGCTATTACAGCACTCCAGGAGAAAGGAGATGCCGCCTTTGTCGAGGGTGGTGGTTACAGGGTAGAAAGGAGTGGATTGAGGTCTGAGCTATTCCAGCCACATCACTGACAGACTGGATGGCTCTCGACTTTGGGTCTGGACATGGCCATTCACTGAACTTACCATTGCATGCCCAGCACAATGCCTAATGCCATGAGGGACACAAACACAGCACTGGTCTCACATTTACCCCATTGTCCATATCAGACCAAGGCCAGATGCCACAGTCTTCTGTACAAAGTTTGTCTACACCTGTAAATCCAATGGGAAAGCTACAACCACCCCCTGACTGCTCCATACCCTGGCCAGAGTGAATTCCATACATCCACCTGGCCCCATTCTAGATTCAGTGGTGTGCAGGTGGACTTTCCCTCTCACACACCCAGATGTCCACCCTGACCCACAGCTTCTCTTGCAGCCACCATCTCAGACCCTTCGGCTGGGCAGGAACCTTGCTCTTGGCATCCTTTCTGCTCTGGTTCCCAGGGGCTTCTCACGCATTGCTGTAGCCCCACCTCAGCTGCGCACCTGGTGCCTGCACCTGATGGCTGAACTTGGCTCTCCCGGTTTCAGTCCCTGCACTCTCCAAGGTCAGAGCTCTTTTCCACTTTCATGGAAGTATTATATGACTAAAACAATTGCAAGAGAGCTATTAAAAGCCCTGTGGGGTTTGGAGGGGTAGCTCAGTCATGGGACACTTGCCTAGCATGCACGAGGCCCTGGGTTCCATCCCTAGCACTGAAAAAATTAATAATAATAAATAATAGAAGTCCTGCGACAGCATGAGTGTATCAGTGTGTGGCTGTTTTATTTTTTGGGGGGGGCGGATACTAAACATGATAGAATATGATAATCACCTAGATGGTCCACGATTGCCAAAAAGCAGGAATGAGAAGGTTTGGACTTTTCTGTGAAGTCACCACCATCAAAATAGAGTTTTAGCTGGGCACAATGGTGCATGCCTGTAATCCCAGCACTTTGAGAGACTGAGACAGGAGAACCGCAAGTTCAAAGCCTCAGCAACAGCAAGGTGCTAAGCAACTCAGTGAGACCCTGTCTCTACCTAAAACACAAAATAGGGCTGGAGATGTGGCTCAGTGGGTCAAGGGCCCCTGAGTTCAATCCCTGGTACCAAAAAAAATAATAATAATTGGTAGAGTTTCTCCTGAAAGAATATTTACTAGGATCTAGAGAAAAGATCAAGCGTTAGTCCTCGCTTATTTTTTACTAAGTGACATCAAGGAAATTAGATAAGCTAGGTTTGGCTTCTTTGCCTTGTTTTAAAAAAAAAAAATCCTCCCAACAGGGCCATTATGAGGCCCAAATAGGGTCATGGCCACCCTAAGGTGCTGGACAGAGCTGGTCCACATTGCCACTAGCAGGTCTTCAGGCTTATTTTAAACCTCAGTCCTCACATTCACCTTCTCTGGGCCTGTTTTCTGTCTTCGGTTCAGTGGGGTGCTTTGGTCAGCACTCTTCCCCAGGGACCTGATGGATACTGTCCCTCTTCTCGTTCAACCAGAGGAAGAGGGAGTGTTGCATTCAGGTCCCAGAATTTCAGGCCAGCGGACACCTTCCCTGGCAAGACTCCTTGACCCTATCCATTCATTCATGTGATAACTGTTTAGTGAGACTTAACTTTTTGGTGGATACAGAAATAAGAAAACAAGACCTCACCCATGGACAACTATCCTTCAAATCAGGCAGGTGCTTGCGTGAGACACGATGGTGACACTAAGGAGGAGATGCAGCCTCCATCTCCAACTTTCTGGAGATGCAGGAGTCCAGAAAGTTCACAGAGAAGGTGAAGCTTGCAGGAGGCATGGGATAAATGCAGTCAAACAGGAGCATGAGCAGCTGTTGAGAACAGGAGGCCTTTCTCCAATCAAAGGGAGCTACATTGGAAACTAGAAAGAATCTTTCCCTTCTGCCTTTCTTTGGGCAGAAGAAAATTCCTGTCAGAACAGAGGATTTTTTTTTTTTTATCACAGAAGAATCAAACAACCTTGGACTGGAAAGAGAGAAAACTCACTCAAGCATGTTCTTTTGAAAGCATGTTTCAAATAAAACCAGTGGCCTGGTAACAGCTTGCATAGGTCATCTTCTTTTCCTTCTTCCTTTGTTTCACTTTTAGCTGAAACGGACGAACATGATATATGCCACCACCTTTGAGCAATAACACATCCACCAACACAGAGCTGAGAAACTTTGGGGATGGTCAACATTTTTTTTTTTTTTTTTTTTTTTTGCAGTAATCACACACACACGTGATAATCAAGGAACAAAGAAATTAGCAAGCTATTCAAATTATATTCATAACTCCATCCCTGGCATTTACTTGAAACTATTAAGTACCTTCAAGGCAAATCATTGAAGTGGCTGAGCAATCTCTCCTGCAATATTTAACGATGCTTATAAATCCTAAAACCCTTACGGGGCCATTCTTGACAGGAGATGGAATGGTGTGTGATGTTTTTGAAATGGTGAGTGCTTAATTATGTCTAACCAAGTTGGTTCTCAATAAAGTGATAAGTCGGTGTCTGAACTCAGCTTGTCTTTTCCTTTGTCATTTGGGATAACCAGTTTGAATGGGCTTGGCAAACATTTTATGTAAAAGTCTGAAAGTAAATATGTTAGGTTTTGCTGGCTGCAGAGTCCCTGTCACAACTATTCAACTCTGTCATGGCAGGGCAACAGCAGCCAAAGTAACCAAAATGTGAATGAGCAGGTCTGTGTTCCAATAAACTCTACTTATAGATGCCAAAATTTGAACTTTGTGTAAATTTTCACATGTCATGAAATATTATTGTTTTGATTTTTTAACCATTAAAAATGTAGAAAACATTTTTAGATTACAAGCCATAAAGAAACGAACAGCAGGTGTATTTAGCCTATGGGTCATAATTCACTGACCTCTGATTTTAAATATGGTTGGCATGTATTTAAACAGTAGAAAGAACATAAAATTTTCCTTTGCATGGCCCTTAAACTGGACAGTCAGGGAAGATCCTTAACCTCACTGGGTCTCTGTATTTTCCTCTAAATGAAAATAATCAGAATGCCATAGTAAGTATTAAATAAGGTGGTATATGTAGGGTAGTCAGAAGTTTGGGGGAATCCAGAATGACTGAGTTCAGGAGGATTTGAGGGTTCCATAAATGCCAGCTTTCTTTCCCCAACTTTAAAAGTACCTTAACAACCTACATGTTTTGATTATTTCTCTTTTTATTTAATCTTCCCTAAGAGCAACTAATTAATTAATGAAGCATGAGAATAGATCTGCTCCTGAAATCAGGAAAACCATCCCTCTCCTTCATGACATGAGCCCTCCCAGACTGACCCCTTTCCTCCCAGTGCAGGTGGCCTAAGCTGGCCCCTGGAGGCTGGGTATCAGCTACTATTAATATCAGGGAGAGACTAAGGAAGCCACAATTGACTGATCAAGTCAATGCCATCTCCCTATGAAGGCATCCCATTAGAAACATGGATCTCTTTAAGGGAATTTATAGAGGTGGCCAATGTCAGTGGCAATTACATACATCTCTTCTTTCTTAGCAAAGCTGCCACCCATTCATCCCCCTCCCTCAAGAACCCCAAGATTTATCAGTCACAAGCCTTACAGATCCAAGCATCCTCCACCAAGTTTGTGGTGTTCCACAGGCTGGGTGGGGTCAGGGAGCATCTCTCTCCATCCTGGAAAGAAAAAGGAAGTGATGAGGCCCAGGAAGAAAAGAGAAACCCTGGAGGATGGCATCTAAGTGGGATCGTCTGAGCTACCCAAAAACTGATACTTTCCAACTGAGAAAATATCCAGAGGTCATTTTAAAGAGATATGCTCCAAACTACTGCTTCTTAAGGAATAGGATCTGATCCTCTCATATCAAATGCTTTATATTAGATCTCAAGAACATCTACCAGCCAGGCGTGGTGGCGCAGGCCTGTAATCCCAGCACTTAGGGAGGCTGAGACAAGAGAATCGCAAATTCAAAGCCAGCCTCAGCAATGGCGAGGCGCTAAGCAACTGAGCGAGAGCCTGTCTCTAAATAAAAACACAAAACAGGGCTGGGGATGTGGCTCAGTGGTCGAGTGCCCCTGAGTTCAATCCCCAGTATCCAAAAAAAAAAAAGAATATCCACCAAAGTCTATTCCCACTGTCTGATACACCAAAGTTGAACAGGTGCATCAGGAAGAATTGATGATACATACAGACAATATGGTTTGAGAATTAGGAGTCCATGTCCAAGTTTCTGCCACTTAGTGACCCCAGACTTACACCTCTGATCCTCAGTATCTGAAAACCTCTAAAGCTAGGGGAAAATGGAGATAATGACTTGCATGTAATGTTGTAGGATCTGGTGAGATCACCCATGAGACAGCTACCTCAAGGAAGGTACCTCTGATCATAAATTCCTCTGCAAAAGTTTATTCCTTCAGTGGGTTCTTAAGGGAAGGGAGTGCCTCGGGGAGCAGCTGGCAGGGTGCCTGGTCCTAGAAAGCACTCAAGAAGCACTTGTAGATCACCTGTACATGAGCTTGTGACCCACTTAGGGAAAACATCGACAGCCACTCTATACTGTTTGCTGGGGCTGTCACAACAACAACAACAAAAAACAGACTGAGTGGACTTCAACAACAGGACTCTATTTTTCTCACAGTTCCGGAGGTTGGAAGTCACATCCAGGTGTTGGCAGTTCTGGTTTCTTCTGAGGTCTCCCTCCTTGGTGTGCAAATGGCCGCCTCTTGCTCTGTCTTCACATGACCATCTCTCTGCCTCCATGTTGTCTGTCCAAACTGTCTCTTCTTTTAAAGACACCAGTCATTAGGACCCACCCATATGATCTCCTTTTACCTTAATTACATTTTTAAAGGTGCTATCTCCAAATGCATTCACATTCCAAAGTATTAGGAGTTAAGACTTCACCGTATGAATTCAGGGAGTCACAGTTCAGCCTGTTAACTCATTGCAACCCTCTCCTTCTGCTTTGCCCTTAAAGATTTCCTTTCTGGGATCTCCATGTCAAGCCAAGGTTGGAGACACCACACTTGGTCCTGGTCACCTCAGAACCCACCACCTAGAAGGTCTTCCATGACTGACCAGCTCTGACTCTGGCTGGGCTTTGGCTTTGGGTCCCTGCCAAACATTCACTTTGCCTCGGACCAGTTGCTTGAGGTAAGCATGGGGAAGCTGGTAGGACCTCTTGTAGCTGCTACTCTGTCCCCTCACCCTTGGTGCATTCTTTACCCACTTGCAGGTCTATGCACTCAACACTTGGCCCTTCCACATATTTACAGGGCCAGATACTCCTGGCCTTCGACCATCCTGAGGTCCACAGGCCCCAGATAAGACATACCACTTTGGTGTCAGGGTCCCACCCTGGATCTCTGAGCACTGGCTTGCCCTGGCCTCTGAGATTCATCTACTCTTTTTATCTTCTGCTCACCTCACCTGCAATCCTCCGGGCTGGGATATTTTAAAGAATTAACATATGGGGCTGGGGCTATGGCTTAGTGGTAGAGCACTTGCCTAGCATGCGTGAGGCACTGGGTTTGATCCTCAGCACCACATATAAATAACAAATGAATAAAATAAAGATCCATCAACAACTAAAAAAATGTTAAAAAAAAAAAAGAATTAACATATATTTTCCCACCATTCATTTGTCCTTAGCTGTTTTTCACTACCATGGCTTCTCCTCTTAACACCCATTCTCCAAGCATTCCACAGCTTTCATATATCCAGGAAGAGAAAAATCTCTTTGGGCTGATCACATCTTCTCCCCAAATCTTTCTATTTGACACCTGTTCCTGTGACTTTGAAACTTGCCCCCTCTCTGTTTTGTCCCATCCAGTGCTGGTCTTCTTCCCCTTGGTGAGAATCAGGGCAGGTGGAGAGTCCAGGATAAACAGGGAGAGAGGGAAATCTCATCTGTCACCTCCTTATTTCATCACCCTGTCACATGCACATGAGGGTCTTTGTTTCTGACCCATCTCACTCTCTCAGAGCCTGTATGGACTATTGTAATCCCTTTAAGGTGATAGTATTAGGAGGTGTAGCCTCTGGGAATAATTAGATCTGAGGATGGAGCTGACAATGAATGGGATTAGTGCTTTTATTTATTTACTTACTTATTTATTTTTGGGGGGGTTCTGGGGGTTGAACCTTGCACATGAGAAGCAAGCACTCTACCTTTAAGGTACATCCTTAGACCTTTTGGGGGTTTTTGTTTTATTTCGTTTTGTCTTGTTTTGCTTTGTGACAGTATCTCACTTAGTTACCCAGGCTGGCCTTGAACTTGAAATCCTCCTGCTTCAGCCTCCCTGCCATCACATAAGGGTCCAAAGAAGTCTCCAAGAGCAGAGGAGACCATTCTTTGGAACTTTCATGTTCTTGGCCATGTCACATAAAGGAATTTAAGGACATAGCAGATATATGAGTAACAGCAAGAGATTTAGTATAAGGGGACAATACACTCCCAAGGATGGAAATGCCAGCAATCTGAGAAAGTGAGTCATCCCCTAGTGCCTTTATTTAAAAGAAAAAGGGGCGAAGAAAAGAAAACAGTGGGGGGCTGGGGCTGTAACTCAGTGGTAGAGCGCTTGCTTAGCGTGCGTGAGGCACTGGGTTCGATCCTCAGCACCACATATAAATAATAAATAAATAAAATAAAGATCCATCAACAACTTAAAAAATATTTAAAAAAAAAAAAACCAGAGGGCTCATTAGCTCTCTTTCCACTGTGTGAGAATAGAAGAACCCAGCAGTCTGCCGCCCAGAAAAGGACCCTCCCCTGGAGGCTGTGGTAGCACCCTGATCTCAGACTTCCAACCTTCAGAACTATAAGAAATGCCTATTGTTAATAAACCACCTAGTCTACGGTATTTTTGTGATAGTAACCACAACTGATGCAGACAGCACCTCCTGGAGAAACGTAAAAAGGCTCACTCTTTTCCTTAACCAAGAAGGCCCTTTCTCCCCCTCCCTCAATGAAGCCCAGTCACCCCTGGGGGAGGAAACTACATGTTGGCTTCTCCCACCTGGCTTTAGCGCCTCCCCATCTGTTCACTCCCAGAACCCTGTGCATACCTCTATCTTAGCACCCCTAATCGGTGTTCCTCTAGCTTATGTGTGCATCATTTCCATATTGACTGTAAGCCTCACCTTGTATATCCCCCAGCATCCAGCACCAACTGGTACACTGAATGAATGAATGAATGATCAGGTAAATGAATGAACTAGCAAGCTTCCCTACAGTGCGGTCATAGAATTCTTCCTTCCCCTTATTTTGTAGGTTTTCTCCTTCCTCCAGCTCTTGCACCCCAACACAGGACAAAGCTAAAAGGCCATAGTGGCTCCAGAGTTTCCCCAGGGCTGGCTGAGGCTTTCCCTGGGGCTTCATCACTGCTCCACTTCTTCCTTTGCACCATCCTGCTTTCATCTCGTTCCTTCCACAGGTACGGATCTCAATAAGACTCCCTCAGAAATCTGCACACAAATCTCTATTGTAGAGTCCCTGCTTCTCTGGAACCCTCATGATACAAGTTGTTAGGAACATGGACTTTGGACACTCCTAACACACCTGAGTTTGGATCTTGGCACTTCTGCTTATTTGCCCTGTGACCTCGAGAAAAACTGCTCAACTTCTCAGAGGCTTCACCTACAGTAATGAACTCATTGGGTTGTTGGTGTCGAATTAAATGCCATCTGAATCACACTTTAAAGTACAGTAGCTGGTACATTTATAAGTGCTTAATAAAGGATCATTTGTACTATTAGCAACATTACATGGGCCAAAGAGCATGGTAAGGCTCTGGAGCAAAATGAGGCCCCTAAAACCAGCTGGTTGGGCTACGGGGCTGGCCCCAAGAGAGGCAGGCAGAAGTCTACTATGCCATTCAAGAGGGCACCACACACAAGTGTGGACAGGCCTGCACTGATATGGTAGAGATACCCGAAGTGTGCATACAGCAGGGGCTGTGTGGTGGGTCCTTGAGTTGGTCACATTTCAGAAGCAAATCTAGAGTCTAGGTACTTTCATAGCCCTTGAGCAAGTTCCTGGCACCAATGGGAAACTAGAGTTTAATCATCTGCTAGAGAAAGCAAGAATGCATTTTCACAGTGGTGCAAATGAAAGTGCCCTGGGAAGATGTGACTGAGGTCTGTATCAGACTGGGGAGGGGAGGCACAGCAGTTCTGTGTGGATGGTGACAGAATTGAACATGTGTACAGAAATCATTGTGCTTTGAGTCACCTTGACTTCATTCCATCTCTTCACTTAGTCCTAGAAGCCACAAGTGCAAAATTATTTGTGTCTCTTAAAGCCTTCAGAAACACAAAAAGGATGGTTCCTTGCTAAAGGTCTTCTGACATGCTGTTCTCATTTATCAATGAATACTAGGCAGAGGGTTGCAAAACTGAATAGTTCCTGACCTCTACCCTGGGGATACTTATATCCTTATAGAAATAAAGAGATGTGTAAACAAATAATAGAAATTGTAAATCTTATCATATAAGTATCTGTCCATTCACTGAGCACTGTGCTTGCTGCAGCAGAAATGAAGCTAAACTAGATGTAGATGTGGTGCCTACCCAGAAGATTGAAGATTAACTGAAGATTAGTGGGTACAGGGAATGTTGGGGCACTAAGGAGACAAAAAAGGGGAGGCTGAAAACTAGAAACTGGAATTCTGAGCCAGATCCTGGCTGTGGTCATGAAAACCAATCTAATCCTGATGTTCCAAAGAATCCTACACACCTTAAGTCTTTGTTCTGTTACTAATATAGAAATATTGAGATAATAAGAACCCAAAGTACAATCAAGTACAATGAATCTACTTCATTAGGTTCATTTCCATAGCTAGCAGAACATCAATCATATCTCTGTTTACTGCAATGCCCCAGCACCCACTCCATCAAAGAAAATCTAACAAAACAAGTGTGATCTCTTTTTTGGCTAACATATCTTCATAGACATGCATTAAAAACATTTTTATGCATGGCCATAGGAAACGTTAACAATAGCCCTGACCAGGCCTCCAGCAAATTGTGGCATAAAGTCCTTCAAATGGAATACCATAAAAGCTCCACTGAGAACCCAGGACAAGGGATACAAAAGTAATACATAGTAATACATGCCAAAAAAAATCCTCATAATATCCTGCAGCACCCAGAGTTTAAAAAAAAAAAAAAAAAGATTCTAAAAGCTTCTAGAAAAAAAATTCATATTGAAAGTAAATAGACGGGCTGGGGTTATGGCGCAGTGGTAGCGTGCCCACCTAGCATACGTGAGGCACTGGGTTCGATCCTCAGCACCACATAAAAATAAAATAAAGATATTCTGTCCACCTACAACTAAAAGAAAATAAATATTTAAAAAAAATAAAAAATAAAAAATAAATAAATAAATAAATAATAAAAAAAAAGAAAGAAAGTAAATAGAATCAGAACATGATCTGTCAACAATGACACTGTATGACAAAAGAACAATGTCTCAAAATTCTAAGGGCTTTAATTTTCAGATTCAAGTAAACATTTTCATACACACAAGTTCCAAAAAAAATTTATCTTCAACATACTCTATTTAAGAAAGTTATTTAAGAATGTACTAGGAAGGCTGGGGTTGTAGCTCAGTGGTAAAGTGCTTGCTTACCATGTGTGAAGCACTGGGTTTGAACCTCAGTACCATATAAAAAAATAAATAAATAAAATGAAGGTAGTATGTCCATCTACAACTAAAAAAAAAAAAAATGTACTAGGAGAAAAAAAAAAATAAGAAGCAGCTAAACTAAGAACATGGATGATGTGGGAGCCAGAAACTGGGAAACAACCATAAAAGCAGCCAAGGAGAACCCAGAGTGCAGATGGGAGCACACGAAGGATTCTGGGAAAAGAGACATCTGATCTAATGGCACAGCTAGAGGAAGAAAGAAAATCAAAGGAAAATATGATGAGGTAGTGGAAGGCAATATAACAAATTAAATGTAATGAAAATAGACAACTTCCTTTTCTAGTTTATCAGATTTACTTAGTCATAATGACAGAAATATCATTTCACTAATAATAATAAAATCCCTATGTTGTGAGAATCAGATAGGGGAAGGGAGACAGGTGCAATAGCCATAAGTCTTAATTTTAAACATTACAGAAAGAAGTAAACAGAACCTGTCTTAAGACGATAAACCATAAAATAGCAGTTTAAGCATGTGCGACTCTCAGATGAAGGGGCTAAAGGGATTCCAAGTGACTGCCTCTGAGGGCTAAGACTGAGGATTAGGAGTGGTGAGGAGAGACAGTTTTTACATCTTAAGGCTTTTAGTACCATGTGATTTCTTAACCATGCACATTGTTGCCTTGATAAAAAAAATTTAAATCTGAATATATAGGCCATCTTCCCTTGTAGAATGTCCCTCCTTAAAACCTGGCTTGTTGCATAGCTACAGCTGAAAACATGACTTGGAGCTTAGCTGCTCCAGTCCTAGCCTCCCATGAGCCTCATTTTCTAGCCTGGGCCATCAGCCTGAAAACTGCCTGCTTTCTGGTCACATGTGGGCCTTGACTGAACCAAGCAGTTAGGTTTCTATTTATTGCATAGTGTCGCCAATTGACATCCCAGATTCCATGGCACAATCTCCAGGAGGCAAGAGGTCCTTTAAACAATGGACAGAAAAGGCAGCACAGAAATAAACTGCATAAGTCGCATTTGGGATGATATTTTGATACTAACTGAAGTCCTCCTAATAATGGTTTCAACTGTCAAAATTCCTACAGATGCTTTGGTTTTACTTTTGTAATTACTGTACAGAAAACTTCAGAAGTGTTTGAATGCTTGTCATAATCAAACACTTTCTTTAATAAGTAGAGACACGATTATTACCAGGAATTACACATGGAAAAGTTTTTTAAAATATGCTTTTTTGATTTGTAGTATTGAGAAGGAACAAAATATTTATAATTTTCAAACATTCTTGTCCAAATAATGTACAATATAATATGCTCAACTTTCTTATTATTTGCTAAGTTTTCTAAGATGTATTAAAATGTTTTGTATGGTATATATGTATTTTTTTCTAAAATATATTAAAATGTATATATATATATCCTATATAGTAGGAAAAGGGACCCAGTAAGAAAATTTAAAGTGTCAGAACATTAAATAAATAAAATCTAAATAAATATATAAAATAATAAATTTGATGGATAAGATTGAAGGAAACACACAAAATGGCTAATGTACTAGGGGTATGGGACAATTGTTTGCTCTCTATATTTTGTTTTGGTAGTGAGGTTGTACATATACACAAGTATACACATATACACATTATATATTGTGTAATTATTTTTATGTTTTATGTATACAAATATGTTAGGCTTAACTTCAGTATTTGATACAACATGAAAAATTTTATTTATTATAAAGAGTATCTGGGAAGATGGCAACAGTGGAATATGTTATGTGTTTTATTTTTCAATTTAAAAAGTTAAGCTTTAGTTAAACTATTCTAAACTGGGCCCTTTCACATAGAGTTGACGGGAATAGAAACTAATAAAGGTTTCTGTCAGGCAATTTAGCCATATCCATCTATATTTCAAATCAATAGTGGTCCTGTTTGTTTACAAGCTCAAGAACGGACAAAAAAAAAGATGAATGTAACTATGGATGGATAAGTGTGAAGGACTTTAGAAACATAAAAAATAGACCCTGGCTGGCAAAGCACCTACCAAAGGTCAAGGGAAGTGCTATGTAAGGCCTTTTATATTTTGTTGAACTCTTTACACATGTTTGTGAGATAATTACCATCATTTCAGATGTGGAAACTGAGGCTCAGCTCAGATGTGGAAACAACTGTACCCAAAGTCAGCTAGACAAATAGATGAAAAGAGTCCTTCACTTCAGAAATTAATACTCCAGAGATAAGAGAATAAGAAACAACCAACTACCCTGCCAATCCATCAGGCAGCAAAGAGAATGAAATCCAATGTTTTTGTTGAACAAAACGGAATGTTCTTGGTAATTTCTGAAAGCAAGAAGCCCAAAGGCCTTGCATGAGAAGTGATCTGTTGTATAGAGTTCAACAGTATAAAAACTCATTAGCATCTTTTCAATAGTATTGTATATATTATCATATAATGTCTTTTATAAAATTAAATCATTCTGAAATTTTCAAATGCATAAACATATGATATGTTTCATTTCAAGTTGGAGGAACTCACAGTTAATTCCATTCATAGACAACTAAGTTAACTCCCAGCCAAAAGCTCAATGCACTCACTGAATGACAGAAACCCACCAGCCTTGCAGTCCTCCTGAGAGACTGGCGTCCTGGCCTTACAGTGACAGGAAGAGGGTTTCTGAAGACTAAGACCTGGCAGAATTCTGACAAGAGGAGGAGCAGCTGGAAGGAGAGAGAATTCACGCACATGAAAGTCGGTCACGCAGTTCCCCAGGGAAATATCATTCATTTCAGAGGCCACTGTAAGAAGGGGAAGGAGCACTGGACTCAGAGTCAGGCCACCTGGGGTCCTGACTGCCATTTACTGACTTTGTGACCTCAGATCAAGTCATTTAACGTTTCTGAAACCCAGCCTCCCCAGGGGCATAAAGGGGTTAATAACACCTGCCCTCCTACTTCCCAAAGCTGCAAGAAGGATCAGATGAGCAAATAATAACAGCTGGATTCCACAGAAAGCTTGCTATGTGCCAGGCAGGGGGCCACCGGCTTTATATGTCCTAGTACCTCTTAATTCTCCATCAACCCACTGAAGTAGCTTCCATTGCTGTCCCTGTTCTACAGGTAAAAAACAGAGACTTGGACAATTTAAATGCTTTTCCCAAGTTAAGGCTGACATTAAACCCAGAGATTGACTCCAGGTTCTGTGCCTTAACTCTGATATGCACATATCTAGAATGACTCTGTGCTTGAAACTGCACAATGGAAGACAGGCCACCTTGGAAGACAGTTCCCTCACAGCCAAAGCAGAGGGGATGCTTCAAGGACACCTCCAAGCAAAGGTTCAGGGATGTAAGGAGGCTCAGGGATATAGGTCCTCCAAACACTCAACAAGACAGGACGGACTCAGGGAGCGAGCAGGAGGGTGCACAGTATCTTCCCCCACCTCATCCCTGACATCTTGATATGCTCTCTGGAGAAGAGAGAATTCCTGGACATGTCCAGGATTGCATGTGACAGTCTACATTTTACAGAGGAAACTTCGTATAGACTCAAGGCCTTTGTTGCCTCCTGGGGAGAAGAGAGCAAGCCCCAACAAAGATCCTCACAAAGAGACGGCATGGGGTGCTCTAGTATAAAGAGCTTTGAAATGCAACTCAGGATGCCTGGGTTTGAACATCAAGACCTGGATCCCAAGTTAATTCTGATATTAATGAGTCATGCAACATGGGACAAGTCACTCCCACCATCAGGACCAGAGGACCTTCAAGGTCCTTACCAAACTGGATTCCTATAATCCTATCTTTTCTGTCCTACCTGGCCCATGGGCACTGGGATGAAGGAAGGGACTTGGCATTTATGAAGAGCTTACTGGGTGGAATGTACCATCAGAATCTCTTAAAAGTAACAATAGCTATAATATACATGAAGAGCCTATTCTGTGCTGGGCCCAGTGCTAAATGCTTTATAAATATGGCTATATTATGACAAGAAAAGTTATCCCAAGCTCGGAAATATAATTTATCCCTGCCTTTTCGAAGTCCTATTAGAGTATGGTCTAAGAAGAGTTATACAGGGTTGGGGATGTAGCTCAGTGGTACAGTGCTTGTCTAGCGTGCACAGGGCCCTGGGTTTTATCCCCAGCACTCCTTCTCAAAAAGAAAAAGAAAGGGGCCATGGTAGCATTTTCTGTCATCAAACTGAGAGGGAAGTTCGAGCAAGTAGAATCATCAAAGAGCAGTGGTCAATTGGAGATCCAAGAGCTTCGGTGAGGACCTGGGGCTCCAAATAAAAAGTAGCAATCGAAAAAAAAAATGCACAAGGAGTTTTCACGGTATTAAAGGGAATTCCACAGAGCACAATGGAGAGCAGGCTCTGGGAGAACAGGGTGCAGGGGTAGGGAAGAGAGAATGGAACTCCTCTGGCTCCTGGTCAAATATTATTCTCCCAAACTAAGCTTAAACATGGCTTCCTTGGGGAAACTTTCAGAACCCTTCACACCAGGTCAGGTTCCCTTGTCTCATGCTCTCAAAGCATTCTAAGTTTGTCACACTTGTTCAACCTGCCTAATAATGTGTGGCGTTCTCTCCATGAGAGCTTAGAATCCAGAATGAGGAATCCAGCATGAACAGGGTACCTGACACACACAGGTATGCACGTCATTCAGTGAAATGGACAGGTGGATGGATATGAACCACTGTGTGGGTGGGTAGGTGGGTGGACCGGTGTTCTAAGTCAACAGGGCAAAGATGTTGCATAAGCAGCACAGGTTTGAGGTAGAACAGGGGCATGTAAAAATAACTGTAAATAACCTTACTGGAACTTATGGGAATTTGATTTCACTTTGCTATGCCAAGCCCACACAAGCTTTCTGAGAAGAGGCAGGACCTACAATGAGGGAATTTTATCATTGCTCACTGTCAATGAGAAAATGCATTTGCCTGCTGCTGGCTGACCCAAAGTTTCATGGTTTATTTTCAACTCATCATCTATTTTAAAAACTGACTTGAGTTTTGCCTCTGGCTACCCACAGTCCATCACTCCTTATGCCTCAACTTTCCCTCTTAAGCTCTTCTTTATAACTTAACCCCTAAAATAGTTTCAATTCCAAATATTCTGACCTGCTGTCTATAGAAGCCATCAAAATACCTCAGAGGTTTCATCATTCCTACATTTATATTATAGCTCCAAGACAGCATCTCACATCTGAAAGTGGAACAAAAATCTGTCTATCAAATCTGTTAAGGATCTTGATTCAGGATTCAGAAAATGTGCCCTTAGCCATTGCCCCATACTTAACTTTTTATTTTATATGTAATCAAGTCATATTTTAAGCTCATAAAGTTACATATCTAATATATGGAGCAAGCATTAAAATGCAAATGCAAAATTGTATAGTACTATACAAGTCCATCCAATTTACCATTTAGACAAAATGTATAGTACTATACAAGTCCATCCAATTTACCATTTAGACAAAATGTATAGTACTATACAAGTCCAAAATGTATAGTACTATACAAGTCCATTATAAATGCAAAATTGCATAGTACTATACAAGTCCATCCAATTTACCATTTAGACAAAAGAAAATGTGAATGAGGAATTCCCATGAAGTCTTGCCAGATATTTAAAAGGCAAGAAGGGTTTGTGAGCAAGAATAAAGGCAAAAGGGAAAGAAACAGCTTGGCTTATTCAGAGAGATGACAAAGCAGTTCAAGGCTTAGGGGGAGCATAAGGCAAGTGAGAAACTGGAGAGATGGTAAGAAGCCGAAATAATGGGTCTTTCTATCAAGCTAACGAGCTTAACCACCACCCCATACCTACCGCGGTCATGGTAACAATGGCAGCTAACATTCACTCAGAGCTTACCCTGGACTAGGTACTCTAAGGCAGGTCTATTTTTACACCCTTTGTATAGGTGGAGGAAACTAAAAAGAGTTTAGGAGAGAGAAGCTGTTGAAGACTTTAAACAAGAGTAGCATTAGACATGCACATGTCAGCACCACATGAAAATAAACAAAGGCATGTTTTAAAAAAATAAATAAATAAAATTAGTCTTAGGTACTTAGCTCAAGTGGTTGGGTTCACACAGGAGCTGTTAATATTATGGAGGATACAAAGAAAGTTCGGGAAACAGAAGAATAGGGCAATTGTCATTTGGTGTGGCAGTAGGTTGGGTATTTGGGTCAGTGTCCCTTTCATTAATAAAGGTACATTGAAAGTATCCTCAATAGAAACTTATTTACCTACATGATCAATAGTATATGAAATAAGATTATGAAAGTCTTGGTTATGAAATAGTATATGAAGAGAATGAAATAGTACATAATGAAATAAGATCCCTTTTGCACAATATAAAGTTCCAGTATTTCCTTGCCACAGTCTCATGAGGTGTTCTTCCTACTCTCAAGAGCATGCACTCCCCACTCTGAGGACCACAGGTCTACGCACAGTCAATGGCTTTAGGATTGGATGCCCAACCTCTTGAAACCTCAACTTAACCGCTCTGTAAAGTTAGAGTATAACTTTCCTTCCATATGAGGAATGAGAATTGCATGAGATTCTGCAAACTGATGTCTGCACGAGCACAGCACCAAGGGTGGAAAATGCTGTCCCCACCTCCTCCCCACACCTCCCGCCCCAACCTCCAGTTCTTCCAGTTTAGAATAACAGAATGGGGCTGGGAGTGTGGCTCAGTAGGAGAGTGCTTGTCTACCATATCTGAGACCATGGGTTCAATCCCCAGCACTGCAAAAAGAGAAATAGACAGTATCTTTGTTTCTCATGTGAGGAAATTGGAGATGCAGAGTATAATCCCAAGTAGCAAAGAATTCTTTGAAGGTGTGAGCAAGCACTGTATTTCATGGGCACTTATTTGCTTGCCTCTCTCCTATCCCCAAACTCTAGTCAGAAATTCAGTCACAAACTCAACATTCTGTGCAGCTTCCAGAGGGTTACATACCCTAACCAGAAGCACACCCCCCCCCCTTCACATCCACACACTTCCCATCCAGTAAGGCAAATGATTGTTCATCTGTAATTTTTTCAAACAGGAAATTTCTCCCCAGTCCACTGAATATTCATGGAGGTGGGGAGGAAAGGGTAAACAGGAAAGATTTCAACTTGTCAATCCTTCGCTCCAAACATACCCAAACACATCCTGTGTGGCTCTACATGGCAAAATGTCACCTGCCAGCTCAAGATCCACCCTCTGCCAAAAAAGGGGATCTGAACCATTCATGCTATCATAGCAACTGACCATCGAGAATTGTGTAATAGAGTTTCTGGCTATGGCTCTAATCTCCTTGAAGAATTAGCTTGGCCGTGGTTGTAAGAAGCAATGAAAGCCTGCCTCAAATCCCTTTCATTGAGAGAAAAACAAATATTAAAAGACAAGAAGACATGGGCTCTGTAGCATCTCCATAGGACAAATGGCACATCTTTCTATTTGGGAGGTTAGAAATGGGAATTCTTTGCTTTTAGTAGAGGATAAAAATGATCTAGAGGTTTTAACAAAATGCAGTTAAAATTTAATCTCTGCTTCCATCATTTGCTATAGAAAGATAAACTGCCTTAAATCTTAAACCATCCTGGGACCTGAAAATCTTATGCAAAATAAGCACATATAAGGTCCAGTGGCCATTTCAGAAACAAGCAATGATTTAGGTGAAGCTACAAAGTGGCAGGAAAAGATTACCAAAAGCCTTGACTTCAGTTACTAGCATCATGATCCAATGCTGCCCTCTAGTAGCTCAAGATTGGAATAGCACGGACCACTCAGGTGGTTTAGGAATTTCATTTAGAATTATTTACTATGGACAATGTTGCTAGTACAGAGGGCAGAGGAAGGTTCTCTACAGTTATCAGCTGTAGTCCATCCTAATTGAAAACGTTCATTTAGAAAGATGCTGGAACAAGTAAATGCAACCCACACTTAACAAGACTATTCTAAGTCATCTCCAGCAGACCTGGAAAGGCCCAAAACTCATCTGTTTGAATAAAGTTAGGTGGGAGCTATTACTTTACCATCCTCCTCCACCTTGACTTCTCTCTTCCATGTTTGAGTAGGGAAGTGGGTTGAAGGTTATGGACCTCTACTATTTAATACTCCTCAACATTCCCCACCCCCAACCCCTTTACTACTTCTCATATAAATGACATGGTGTCCATTTTTTCTAACAAATGTAGGGACTAGTCTTACTCAAGGTTACATTACGATTAAAAAATTATGGGATCATTTGTACGCTGGCATAATGAGCATTTCCAGGAGGGGAATGGTTAACAATGAGTAGGACAATACCAGGTTCTTTATAACCATTCCCCAAGCAACAACAAAAATGATTTGAAAAAAGAAGCCTAGGAGTCTTTTCATTTCCAAAACCAACTTTCCCGGAATACCTGGACATTGAAAACTCTCTCCATGAGGTCTCACTGCTCTCACATGAAGCCAACTGAATGCCACAGCACCTCAGAATGCCTGCGGCTGATACTCTGTTTCTGAAGAACAGAGAAACTTTTGCCAGAAAGGGAGAAATATCAATCAAGGCCCACAGGGAAGTACAAGAATATCTGCCTATATTATTTTTGTCTATGGACAGGGGTTTCTAATTTCTCATGTTCAGTCTAAAAGAAATGCGTCCTGGTATGGGGGGGTGGGTAACAACCACATACACTTATTTTCAAACAAAAGCTGACATATGTTTATTAAGACATTGCTGTTAACTTAAGCAGAGCTGGCTCCACAATCATTATCATATATTATCACACATTCTGGAGAGTTTCTGAGAAGATGTATTGGGACAGACTTCCTCCATGACTCAACTGGATCTGAAGAAAGAAGAGAAGAAATTATACACCTGATTCAGAGCTGCTGGTCAATAAGCAACATATACTGGCACTTATTTTGAAAAGCAGGATAACTGAACTGCTTTCCTCTCCCAGTTAAAGTATTGCTCTAAATTCCTCGATCTTTAAAAATCCTTTTCCCCTAATTAAATCTAATTGCACTTCCAAAGTATCTTCCTCAACATTCATAAATATCAGAGGACACCAAATAGTTAACTGTGAATAGGCCAACTGCAAAGGTCACATTATCAGGTGGAAGGTCAAGCCATGAGAAAGCAAGCACGTCCTGTTTAAATATCAGGCAAAAAAACCAATAACTAGCTATTAACTAGCTCTGTGAAACACGGCAAGCCACTTAATACTCTCCCAAGAAGCAAACACAAGTTAAGGTGCTTTAAGTTCATACAAGCCACAGGTAGACATATATCTATTACCACCAGCACATACCCATCTCTCTGTTAAGCCTATTTTCTTTTCTAGATTAAAAAAGATGTTTAATAATTATGATTTTGATGACGATTCTAAATGGAATATTGGAGATCTGACCTCAAAAGAACAGACTGAGATTGTTGTCAATGGGGATAAGAAGCTCCCAAGGAAGGCTGCTTGAGTCCAGTCAGACAGTTCTTGATCTACTGCTGGCCTAACTCCACTAACTAAAGATGCAGCAACCTAAGGTCAGAAAAACAAAGCCTGGCTAATGTGGTACCTCTTGCCAAGTGATAGCAATACCGTAACCTTAAAATCTGCAGAATTTATCAAAAAGAATTTTCTTACTTCAAATAATATCTTTAGAAGTCTGAATAATGGTGCAACCTGAAAAAGAGAAAAACAACTTTGTAATTACCCACAGTAGAGTCACTCAGCTCATGGAAGACTGGGGGAACATGGGTAATCATTCTCAAAAGGCAGTTAGGTTCAGACTCCCGAATCCAACATTCTTGAGGATCCCACTGCCTCAAATTGTACATAAAATCATTAACCTTGTTCCAAAGCATGAGACTGAGGTCTACAGAATGCCTGATCAGTCATACTCAAAGATGTGCTGTAAATCCAACTCACTCACTAAGATAGCTACCATCTGATTCTAGAGAGCTATGCTCTGGTGAAAATTCTAATGGCTTTCAATTTTAAAAAACCAAAGAATTTCTAAGTGCAATATGAATCTGCATCTTTTTATAAAATCTGTACTAAGAAGCACTCCAAAAACATCTGAAATGAGACCAGAGGAGTTACCCTGGACAACTCCATTTCCTTTCAACATAAACAGAACTTCAATCTATACTCTTTACCACATTCTCTTTTCAAAATTATCCCCTCAAAACCAATTTACATTCCTCCTTTTCTTTACTCTGAGGGCCTTCCCTAAAGCATTTAAACATAAACACAGAGTTCTATGTAGCCGTCAAGAGCAACACAAGGAACAAGGAGACTATGATTTAAGTCACAGGATTCCTATTGAAAGCTCTTGAATTTACCTTGTCACCTATTATCTTCTAGCAATCATGCAATTAGATTTCTATCTTCTTGCTTTATAGCCAAGAATGTTGGGTTCAGAAAAGAAACCAGGATACAGCACATCACTTTTGGATATCTTTGTGATTAATATCCTTTCTTATAGCTTATAGCAGCAGGTAAACACCTGTTGTTCTTTTTTTAAAAAAGATCACTTAAATCTGGTGGCGCAAATAGTGAATTGTCAAAAGAGCAAAGGTTAATCTAAACCTAGGGCACCAAGAAAGTGGCAAGATTATTAAAGTGGCTAATTTTCCTCAATTTGACATTCTCAAACTACAGCTTACTGGGGGAAAAAAATAATTATATAAACATAACACACACATTCATTCCTCGAGTGAACTTTTCTGCTAGTGACATTTTATGGTAAAAAAATGCACAAAGGTAACAAGGATGAGTCAGGCTGAACACGAATTATGAAAATCAATAAAGTATACCTAACTGTAGAGTTGGAAATACATAGTATCTCTTTACATTTTTAAAAGAAGCTTATTATCTTTTAAACATAAATAATACCTACCTATACATCAGGGCCTTGCCTTTCTCATTCCCTAAGGCAAAGTATCCACCTCTGGGAGAAAAGTCCATGGTATGAACATGAGAAATATTCGTTTTAGTGACTGGGAAGTTAGAAAATACTGTACAAGAAGGAAGGTGAACCTGCAGGAGGTAATAAAAAGCCTTATATTACCAACACTGGGAACTAGTCATTCTTAAACTTTAATTTTCACTATCATTTTGCTGGACAAAAAGTTCATTTTGATTGGCACACACATAAAAGTATTCTCTTTTTTTTTTAAGTATTTTTTTAGTTGTTGATGGATCTTTATTTTTTTCATTTATTATTTACATGTGGTGCTGAGAATCGAAACCAGTGCCTCATGCATGCTAGGTAAGCACTCTATCACTGAGCTACAGCCCCAGCCTCGAGTATTCTTCTCTTAATGGAGCAAACTGGTCCAAAATTAAAACTTGATTTTTCATATCTATTAATTGAGAAGGAAGAGAGAAAGGAGAAAAAAGCATTCATGTGACATCTAGCCTGGTACCTGGAGATTCAGATATTTGTTGAACAAATAAAGGAATGAATAAACTCAAGTGAAACATCAATGGTAGTGCTCATTAATGCTCTAGCTCACTGACCATAGTAAATAATACTAAAATCTGATGGCTCACAGGGAACAGACATCTTAAATATAATCAAGGGCCTGATTGTATGTAACTGAAGCCTAGCTAAAGTCAAACCACATCTTCATAGAATGTGGTAAAATATCACAAAAATTTCATAAAATTTCCTTTTTACAACTACATAATAAACTCCTTGCCTTCTTCCATCTCCCCTCAAAGAGTTGAATCATGAAAGCCTGATTCATCAAGTGAAACTGATGATGTAGAGGGAGCCAATAGCTCAGCCAAAGCCAGGCCTAGACATAAGGGGGAACACTAGCCCTTTCTTCCAAGTCTACTTTCAGGGAAAATGGGCCTCAATCCCACACAGGTGAGATAAGACCTCACCTAATTTGTAGAATCAGCATCTCCCATGAATTCCTCATGGAATTCTCTGTCTGCACTAGTGCTCTTCTATCAGACCAATGATCAATCCCACCTGGCTAGAACTCTGCTGCATTCTGACCTCTTTATGGCCCCTACACATTTATATCTTAAAAGGTATAACTGACCTATTATAAGAAGGAGCCCCATAAAGACCCAACTTCACAGGGGCTGGGGATATGGCTCAGTTGGTAGAGTGCTTGCCTCACCTGCACAAGGCCCTGGGTTCAATCCTTAGCACCAAAATAAATAAATAAATAAATGAAGACCCAACTTCATTAACTCAAAAATTTCCTTTCATCTCTAACACCCACTTCTGTCATAACAGTTAAGGGTGCAGAGATCAAAATTCAACAAGGAACAGCTCATTTATTCTTAATTTATTGGATAGAGAATTCCACAACTTTCTACTACAACTAAGATTATAATATGATAACAATTTGACTGCTGCAGTGGCTTAGATTTATATTCACTGCTTCATGCTGGGATAAAAAAAAAACTGTTTGGATCATTATAAGCAATTGCATTTAATGATACTAACACTGTTTCACCGAGGCATTCTGAAGCTGCTAAGCCTGGCTTCTTTCCATTAGATATTATGGTTGACTACCATTTAAAAAATGTGATTTGGCTGTTACTAATGAATTCCTTGTGTGATTTTGCCACAATAAAAAAACATAAAGGCTCTCATGATCACTGAAGCAAACTAGGCAGAACTAACTACTGTGCATCTTGCAGAATACATTATGTCAACAGGAGATAGATCCCATGGTTTTCTAAAACAATTTACTACCATTAAAATGATAAAAAGGTTAATCCATACAAGGACAACACCACTCCCATTAGAGAAGTAGGGGCTGAGGAGCAGGGATTTGTCTGTCTTGAATTGGAACCTTCTCACTTATCAAATGATTCATTCAATAGAAAGGCAATAAAATGCAAATGCTGTATTTTTCAAACTCTTTTCCCAGCAGAATCCCAATATACACCACAGATAACAGTGACACCATTCTATGTAATACAAGTGGGAGCTTAGCCTCCTCCTTGCCCTTTCTGCCATGTAAAGTCCTGTCCTGTGCATAGCAGTGCTAGGAAGAACACAAAATCTAGAATCATAATTCTGCTCTTTTAGGAACTGTGGAGTCTGGGTATATTAACCCTCTGAAGCACAGTCATTTCACTCAAATTTTTGAAGAAGTCTTTGTAAACTACACACTATTATACCAGCTCATACCTGATGAAGTTTACAAAGCTTCTTGTTAAACAATTCAGATAAAAACAGCAGTCTATAAAACACGACATGGCAGTACGCACTGACAAGCAAGATACAACGATGCTATGCAAAGTCCTATGCCATTTAGAGTAAACAATTGTTAAATGAAGAAACTGATTCTGTCTGAAGACGAGGAAACTTCATGGATATGGGAGTGACATTTAAGCTGAGCTCTGAAGTTGGGTAGAAAAGTTTAAGGCAGGCCTGAGGCTAGCGTCCTCAGAAAGACCTACTTGCAAGGATAGCCCTGGGATGGTGTCTGGGAATCTGATTGGTAAATAGTTCCCTACACTACTATGAAACTTCCCTATGTAAGGATGGTTCATTGGGCCTAAATCATTTGTACAAACAACATGATCTATGCTGAACATTGGGCTCCACTTCCAGGAGCCTAAAATTTTGATAAACACTAGGCAGGATGCCTACATGAACCCCCAACGAAAATCTTAAGCACTGAGTCTCTGATGAGCCACCCAGGTAGAAAACACTTGACATATCATCACACCTCACTGCTGGAGGAAATAAACATCCTGGGCAACTCTATTAGGACAGAACTCCTAAAAGGTTGTGGCTGGTTTCCTCTGCCCTTTAGCTCACGTGCCTTTTCCCTTTGCTGATTTTGCTTTGTATCCTTTCACCAAAGTAAATCTTAACCATAAATATGACCATATACCAAGTCCTGTGAGTTCATCTAGTAAATCACCAAATATAGGGGTGGTCCCAACACAGGTATTCCCAAGTACCATTTGACTTCCATTATTTTTACATAACTCTTTTTCAAGTTTGATTTACTTTCAAAATCTAAGAATATAGCTCAGTGGTACAGCACCTGACTAGTACACACAGGTCCTAGGCTTGATCCTCAACACCAAAAAGGGGGAAAAAAATTTTTAATTAAAAAATATACACATGTGTGTTTGTGTGTGTGTGTATTTGGCAATTGCCTCCACTCCATTAAAATAACAAGCCTTTAAAAAGTAGAAATGGTCGGGCATGGTGGCACATGCTATAATCCCAGTGACTTGAGAGGCTGAGGCAGGAGGATCACAGGTTCAAGGCCAGCCTCAGCAACTCAGTGAGGCCCTAAGCAACTTAGTGAGATTCTGTCTCAAAATAAAATTAAAAGGGCTGAGGATGTGGCTCAGTCGTTAATGCACCCTGGGTTCAATCCTCAATGCCCCTACCCCCCAAAAAAAGAAAAGAAATGGAAAGAAAATTGCAGAGATATGAAGTGCTAGCCTTAAATGTTATGTAATTTATATGATGAAAGAAATCTCTGAAGATGAGGAGCACCACTTATAAAATGTGGAGAATGGATAGCTTAGCTTTCCCAAAAGAACAGACATAACACAAATTTGGTGGCTATTGTGCATTGTTTCAGAAACAAGCAAATCCAAAAGCTATAGTACTAGTAATTTCTAGACAACGTGAGTGACTATAAACAAAGTCACTTAGCATTTTGTTTTGAACTTAAGATTTTAAAGTTACCAATGCTAAAAACAAAGAGAAAAGGAGTATTACCAATCTCACTGCTTCTTTCATTTTTTCTGAAGCTATTGCCAAAATTTCTGTGGTAGGATTGAAGGCCAGAGAAGTAACACCAGTAACCAAGTTCATTATAGCTTTCACTGGCTTTGGGTTTGTTTCTTGGAGACAAGAATCTTGATTATATATGTTTACCACTCCACAATTAGAACTGTAAAAAGAAAAGATAATAAAACAGATTTTAAAACAAGTAAAAAAAATTCTATAACCTAAGTGAATATAGATTTCATACCACAAACTGACGTTTGCATGTTTCCTAAGTTACACAGAGCCCAGCAGCTGGAGAAGTCATGGCAAACGAAAAGTTAAACACGTTCTATCAGTTCACTTCAGTCTTGCTGAGCTCTTAACAACTCTGGCAACTTTCAATGCGGGTCTAGCTAGAAAATCCAAGAAAGCATAGAACCTCCATTATTCATTCATGTGATAAATACTTATCAAATGTCAACTCTATGTCACGTACTACTTGAATGCTTAGAATGCGAAAGTGAACAAAAGAGACTGAGACCACTACTCTCACAGTGCTTATGGCCTAACATTCTAATGTGTGGAAGATAACTGACCTTACCTATGATTCCTTAGTTTGATTATTCTATTGCATTTATGAGAACTTCCAAAATAGTTGCAAACAGCACCAGTAAAAGCAAGAAACATAGTTTTGCTTTCTGGGAGTTTACAGTCAAGGGTTATGGAAGTAATCATTCACTCCAAGTTTACTTAAATAAATATATCATCACTGAATTATACCCAAAACTCCAAAAAGGTAAATCCCATTGACCTAAAGTTAGTATATCATTAACAGAATCATTTACAGGCAAGAACTTTAGGGTCAACATTTTTTATCTCAATTATCAGACCTCCTAATGCACAGACATCAAGAATAAAGTACTTGTAATTCACAGATACTTAATTCAATGGTTATAGTCCACTTCTGCTACTGTAACAAAACACCTAACACTGGGTAATTTATATACAATAGAAAATTATTTCTCACAGTTTTGGAAGAGAGGAAGTCCAAAATTAAGGTGCTGACAGGCTTGGTGGCTACTTCCAAGATGGAGCCTTATTGCTGCATTCTCCCAAAGGGTTATGTGTCTTCATATGGCAGAAGGAACTGAATCCACTACCTAAGCCCTTTAATAAAAGTCCTAATGAGGGAAATATAGAAGAGCTTGGGCAGCCAGGGCAAGATGGCAAATGAGGTCGGAGCAGGGGCAGAACAAAGGAGCATGGTAAGGGTCTTCTGATGAGGTCAACTTCCTGCCTGATGAAAATGCTCATGGACACAAGTGGGGAACCCAGTAAGACAGATACTTCCTTTTCATGCTCCTAAGTGGAGGATCCAATAGAAAAACTAAAACCAATATGTGGACAGAGGGGGCACCAATCAATAATAGTGAGGAGCACGTGAACAGGAGAGGAGATAAGGAGAGGAGGAAATTCCAGAGACCATATAAACAAGCCAAAATTCCCCCACTGGACTCCCAGGTCTGAGGCCCCTTCTCTTTGGAAAAGTCTATCTCTGTATCTCTCTCTTTTCTTTTTTTTAATATTTTTTAGTTGTCAATGGACTTTATTTATTTATATGCAGTGCTGAGAATTGAACCCAGTGCCACACATGCTAAGCCAAGTGCTCTACCACTGAGCCACAATCCCACCCTATATCTCTCTCTTTTCAATAAACTTTCTTTCTTTTTTTTGGTACTAAAGATTGAACTCAGGGGTACTCGACCACTTAGCCACATCCCCAGCCCTATTGTGTGTTTTATGTAGAGACAGGGTCTCACTAAGTTGCTTAGCGCCTCGCCGTTGCTAAAGCTGGCTTTGAACTCATGATTCTCCTGTCTCAGCCTCCCTAAGTGCTGGGATTACAGGCTTGTGTAATCACACCCGGCTACAATAAATTTACTTCTTGCCTGCTACCTCTGTGTTCTGTTCTTCAATTCTTTGCTGAATGGAGACACTGAACTCAGCAACCCTAGACAGTAATACTAATCCCATTCAAGAGGGCTCCACCCTCATCATTTAATCAACTCTTCAATATATGAATTCTGGGGGACACATTCAAACAAAAGCACAAACTTATATATAATAAGTGCAATATAAACCTGAGAGATGCAAGAAATTAAACCCCAATCTCCCAAGAGTGACACACATTCCATTAAGTATATTTTCATTCCTACCATTAAAACAGCCTCATTTGGGGCTGGGGCTGTAGCTCAGCGGTAGAGCGCTTGCCTTGCATGCGTGAGGCCCTGGGTTCGATCCTCAGCACCACATACAAAGCAATAAAATAAAGACATTGTGTCCATCTACAACTAAAAAAATATTTAAAAAAAAAAAACAGCCTCATTTATGCACTTAATACTACTGACTGTTGATAATTAGCCAAGAACAACAACAACAACAAAAAAACAAATTCAGTCTTTTTTTGAATAAAAAATTCTATAGCTTGATATTATAGACAACATATAAATAGTATATTAGAATTAAGTACTTTAAAGTCTTCCAACTACTTATATACACATTTTCTCACTTGATACTAGTTTTTTGTTCTTTTTGCCATTTTTTTTGCAGTACTGAGAACTGAACCCAGGGATGGCTCTCATCTAGCTATATCCCCATCCCTTTTATTTTATTTTTCTTTTGAGACAGTCACAATAAATTGTCCAGAATGGACTTGAACTTGCAATTCCAAGTAGCTGGGATTAGAGGCTTGGGCTACCACTACTAACTCCATACTAACCACTCAAGAGAAACATTACATATCCTCAGTTTTATTATGGACTATTTGTGTACCCCCAAACGTCATGCTAATATCCTACCATTCTTCAATGTGATGGTATTAGGATGTGGGGGTCTTTGGGAAGTAATTAGATCATAACAGTGAAGCCCTCATTGATAGGACGAGTGACCTTATAAAAGTGATCCCAGAGAGCTTCCTCACTCTCCTTTTCCACCATATAAAAGAACAGAAAGAAATCGGCCATCTGTGCCCTTAAAGAGAGGCTTCACTAGAAGCCAAAAATGCTATCATCCTAATCTCAGACTTCTAGCCCTCAGGAACTGTGATAAATAAATTTTTGTTGTTTACAGTCCACTCAAGTCTACAGTACTTGGTTACAGCAACCTGAACCAACAAACACAAATTTTATCTTTTCCTTCTTTTTTTGACTTGAATCAAAACATTTGTTGTACTTGTTTTTATACTAAATCTCTTTTCTTGCTAAAAATAATTTATGCCTAAATTTATACCTAAATCCATTTTAATTAAGGACAAAAAGTTATAATCCACAGACCAAATCTTACCTTCTGAACATTAGAAACGTCTTAAATAATGCCTATTAATTCAAGTTTGTGGAACAAAAACAGCACAAGTTAATTATTTTGTTATATACAACTTATTTTTATAGTTGAGTTTATGCTAAAAGAATATTACTCATTCTAATATGCTAGCAAAAGCTACTAAATATTTGCTGAATGACATCAACATGTCCAGCAGTAGATAGTGCCATGGGAATACAGAATATCACAAAAAATTTATATTCTGGGAAAAAATATACCTGCATTTAAAATTGCCAGAGATACAACAGGACATAATATGGCACTTAGTTCTATCTGAGATCTAGAAACTCAAAGAAGGGAAACATCATTATGAGATAAAGTTGTTCCAAATGAGTTTTGTGGAGAGATGGGACTCAAGGTGGGGAAGGGAGAAGTGGGGTGAAAATAAGCATTTAAAGAGAAGAGCAGGGGACCCTGGCCCAACACACAGAGGAGGCAGAGCAGACTGACCCCAGCCCAACACATGGAGGAGGAGACCAACCATGCTGTGGCCCCACTACACACAAGAGCCTGGACCAGGAAGACCATCCTCGAGGTACCTGTAGGCCCAGTTACACGAGAGGTGAGCTATTGGTAACCTGCAGGGACACTACAAGATTATAGGGTAGAAACTGTAATAACTCAGATTGGCATTGCTAGAGGGAAAGACACATGAACAACATGAAAAACTAAGGGAAGAAAATGCCCCAAAGAAACCAAGATGCTACAGTAATAGAATCTATTGACAGCACAGTAGATGAAATGTCAGAGGAGTTCAGAACATACATAATTAAAATGATCAGTGAGGCACAGAATAATATAAGAGAGCAATTACAGGCAACAATTGATCAATCCAACAAAGAGATAGGAGAGCAAATAAAGGGGGCGAAAGATTACTTCAAGAATGGGATAGAGACTCTGGGGAAAAAAAAAAAGAAGAAATCCTTGAAATGAAGGAAACAATAAACCAAATAATAAAAAATTCAATAGAAAGCATCACCAACAGACTAGATAACTTGGAAGACAGAATCTCAATGAAGACAAAATATATAATCTTGAAAATAAAGTTGACCATACAATGAAAATGGTAAAAAACCATGAACAGAACATCCAAAAATTATGGTATAACCTCAAAAGACCAAATCTAAGAATTATCAGGGTAGAGGAAGGCACAGAGATACAAACCAAAGGAATGCACAATCTCTTCAATGAAATAATATCAGAAAATTTCCCAAACATGAAGAATGAATTGGAAAATCAAATACAAGAAGCTTACAGGACACCAAATGTACAAAACTACAACAGATCCATACACCAAGGCACATTATAATGAAAATGCCTACCATACACAATAAGGATAGAATTTTAAAAGCTGCAAGAGAAAAGGTACAGATTACATACAGGGGGAAACCAATTCCGATTTCAGCAGATTTCTCAACCCAAACCCTCAAAGCTAGGAGATCCTGGAACAACATATACCAAGCTCTAAAAGAAAATGGGTGCCAACCAAGAATCTTATATCCAGCAAAATTAAGCTTCTCATTTGATGACAAAATAAAAACCTTCCATGATAAACGAAAGTTAAAAGAATTTACAATGAGAAAGCCTACACTAGAGAACATTCTCAGCAAAACATTTCATTAAGAGGGAATGAAAAACAACAATGAAAATCAGCAAAGGAAGGGACTACAGTAAAGGAAAGGCCAATCAAAGGAGAAACCAAGTCAAGTTAAAAACCAAAAATAAACCAAAATGAATGGGAATACAAACCATATTTCAAAAATAACCCTGAGTGTTAATGGCCTAAACTCATCAATCAAAAGACATAGACTGGCAGATTGGATTAAAACAGTGGTAATCAACTGGACAATTTTGCTCTCTCACAGGGAACTTGACAATGTCTGGGAACATTGTGATTGTCACAACTGGGGGTGAACGTGCACTACTGACACCTAGAGAGAGGCTAGGGATGCTGTTAAACGTCCTACAATGCGCAGGACAGGCCCCACAACGAAGTATCCAGGCTAAATTATCAATGAAGCATACTGGTAAAGGCAATGGTATGTAAAAGTAGGAAAGGAGTAATACTATAGCAGAATGTAGAATAGACTGCTGGTGAGAGACTCACAAACAGTTCAATCCCTCAGAACACCTGAACTCTCCTTGTCTGTGCATAGTCCTATCCATAGCTGCTTGTTTCTCCTTTGTGTCCATGTGAAGGTGGCCCAAGGCAGGTCACTCCTCAAATTAAGAGTTTAAGACACAGGGCTGGACTTTACTGAAGAAATATAAGCAGTCAACAAATATATGAAAAAATGTTCAATATCACTAGCAATTAGAGAAATGCAAATTAAAACCAAGAATTTCATCTCACTACAGTCAGAATGGCAATTATCAAGAATATAAGTAACAATAAATGTTGGCAAGGACATGGGGGGGGGGTACACTCATACATTGCTGGTGGGACTGCAAACTGGTGCAACCACTCTGGAAAACAGTATGGAGATTCCTCAGAAAATCTGGAATGGAACCACCATTTGACCCAGTTATCCCACTCCCTGGGGTGCAGACCCAAAGGACTTAAAATCGGTATACTATAGTGATGCAGCCACATCAATGTTTATAGCAGCTCAATTCAGAATAGCCAAGCTATGGAACCAACCTAAGTGCAGTTCAACAGATGAATGGATACAGAAAATGTACATATATACAATGGAATATTACTCAGCCATAAAAAATTAAATTATGGCATTTTCCAGTAAATGGATGGAACTGGAGACTATCATGCTAAGTGAAATAAGCCAATCCCCAAAAAAAAAACAAACGCTGACTGTTCTCGCTGATATATGGATGCTAACTCACAATGGAGGGGGGGGTCACCGTGTTGGACAAGGTGGAATGTGGGGGGTGGGGAAATAGGAATGGGAAAGACAGTAGAATGAATCAGACATAACTTTCCTATGTTCATCTATGAATACACGACCAGTGTAACTCCACATCACATACAACCATGAAATCGGGAAGTTATACTCCATGTATGTATATGTCAAAATACAGTCTACTGTCATGTGACTAAAAACAAAAAAATTTTTTAAATTTTAAAAATTTTTAAAATGACACAGGGCTGGAGATGTAGCTCAATGGCAAAGCATTGCCTAGCATACACAAGGCCCTGGGTTCAATTTCCAGCACTGTAAAAAAAAAAAAAAGTTTAAGCCACAACCAGAGCCACTCCAGTCACTGCTGTCCTCCAGAACATCAACCAAACAAGTTGAAAATATTCAAATTCTCAGGTGAACCCTATCAATTCCTCTCTCATCCTCAGTCTCTTTCACAGTCATCTCTCTTTACTGCCCCAAGGTTCCACATCTTGAATTATACAAATATGATTTCCCAAGTATGTTCCAACAGTATTATTCAATGAATAAAAACATAAAGCTATCCTTAATTAACCAAAGACATTAAAAAATGACAACATTAACTAAAGAGTTCCCTACAATTTTCTTAGTTTCCTTATCAGAGCAAAACTGTAAATAGAAAGTATCCACTTTACGTCAGGACATGGAATAAGAAGAGATGACAGATACTAACAGATGGATTTTGAGATCAACGGAGTAAAATGCCAGCAGCAGAGGCCAGGATGGAAGGTTTCCACCCCAGCACTAGGAGACAAAGGAAAAAAAGTAGGCAGTCACATGATCCAGCTTCTCTTGCCTCCGCCCTGGCTCCTCCAGCACCAGCAACTCTCCCCATCTTCCTGATGGCATCAGAAACTTTTCTAACAAGGGTTAAAGTCCTTCTTGATAGGTTCCATAATAAATACCTGTTAATGGTCTTTGGTCAAGCCTATCAGAATCCAATTATGCTGAAAGGCAATTAAAATTAAATTTGCTTAAACTACTAGTATTAGATTCTTTCCTGTGCAAGCCCTTCAAAGGGAATTAATATAAATAAAGTGACACAAAAAGGAGACAGTAAGGACTAGAAAAAGACTAACTACACTGACTTCACAAATTTAAAAGGGCATCATTTTTGTGCAATTATCCTTGACCCACACAGAGGCAAGAGAAGTTTTGCTTAAAATATTTATATCAGTTTTAAACACCAGTTTTCATTTTAAAACTTTATTCTTAGATCTGCTAATCATGAATTGGTGCCATGGTGCACACTATTCTGGCAAATGTTTGTATGGAGTTGAGATTTATCCTGCTACAGGTTTGGTATAAGGTGACTAGGAGTAACAAAGAAAAGGAGATGGCCCTAATCAGGGTACTTCAACACCAAGTAACTGTCACTGTCCTACCACCTGTGGCACATCCACAGGATGCTGGCCTGGTCTCCAAGTTCCACAGATTTGTTCTACTCACATTTTCTCCCAGGCTTCAAGGTAGCTTACCATTTTCCAAATGGTGGTGGGGACAATTTACTGCATGAAGACAATACAAAGCAAAAGTCTGACCTGGGGTTACTGATTTCCTACTACTGAGTAATTTGTAAACAGAACTACTAATGCACCATCAAGTATATTCAATCTCTAAGCATTTTCTCATTAGCACAATGTGATTCAGGTTTCAAAAAACTCTCTTTACTCACCCACAAGCCACATATTGTCCATTTCTCGATGTGGCAATGCTTAATCCACATAAACTGCCTTCATCAACAAATCTGTTAAGGCATTTCCTAGAGTTCACATCCCAAACATAAACTTCCCCATCCTCTGAATGAAAGAGCCAAAGAAGGGTTTGATTAATTTTGAGTAAAACTGAAAGGTAACTGAACTGACCATTCTTAGGTCCTCTTTAACAGTGTAAGGAACTAAAAATAAAAACACATGCTAACCTTCTCCTGCCACTAGAAACCCAACCTAAAAATATTTCTTGTACAGTCACATACATAGAAAAAACATTATTCATTTTAAAAGGTTATCTTTTGGTTTAAAGTGGATGATCACAAACTACATTTCAGCTGAACTTTTAGAAAAAATTTATGTACTCTACTCAGATAAATTACTGGAGCAAAAATATGAAGGAGGAAAAAACATCAATTAACAGACATTAAAATACCTAATATACAGGCCAGGTGATATAGCTACCAAATTTTTGATGACAGTGATGGAGGAGAAAATGAAGAATAAAGTGACCCAGATCACATAGAATATATAACTTAAGATGATAGCTGTTTGTGTTACCATTTAAATAGTAAGGAATGACAACATAAGCAAAAAGCACAAATAATTTAAAGAAATGATAATTATGCAGGCAAGATAAAAGATTATTAAATATAAGAGACCACAAATATTTCCATGATGGAAATGGCCATCTGATGGTCAAAATTAGTCCTTATTCTTTTTTGTTTCCCACAGCACTTGATATTGGTGACTACACACACCCATTATACATCTCTATAATCACCCTACATCCACAATCAAAGATGGCTCTTCACTCTCTATTCATCCCTCCCTTTTCTGAGGGCACTGTTTCAAAGTTTGCCCTTCTACAGGTATTCTTATTCTCCCAATGACAATTCAGTAAATTTTACTGTTTTAACTATTTCCTGGACAAATTTTTTTTAGGCTAGAATAAGAGTGCAGATTAAGGAGAAGTAAACACATTAGCTCTCCATGCTAAATGGCTAATCCTTCACTATTACTAGGTTCGTACATGAGAAGGCAAATGCCAACAAAAATGAATTCTAAAACTAAACATGATTTTCTTACTCACCAAGAAAATTGAAAAGGAACATTTTTTGGTACAATTTGAAACATAAACACATCCAAAGCTTCTCTTGTATCATCAATATAACTTACCAGAAGAGGCATATATTTTCTTACTATCTGAAGAGAACGTGGATGCTGAAACTCTTCCATTAATCTTCATGCTACCAATCAGTTCTTTGGTCTAAAAAAATATTGCTAATCAACTGTTAGAAGGCATGTAGGAAAACCACACTGTATAGAATAAAAGCAATCTAGTCCTTTATCTTCTAGATCCTACTTGTTTTTCTTATATTCCAAAGTTTGCCCAAACTGCCCATGATTTCTCCCAAAGTTCCTCTACTTTGGTGCAGATTTAAGAACACACTGAAGCCGGGCGCGGTGGCGCAAGCCTGTAATCCCAGCACTTAGGGAGGCTGAGACAGGAGAATCGCTAGTTAAAAGCCAGCCTCAGCAATAGCGAGGCACTAAGCAACTTAGTGAGACCCTGTCTCTACATAAAACACAAAATAGGGCTGGGAATGTGGCTCAGTGGTCGAGTGCCCCTGAATTCAATCCCTGGTACGAAAAAAAAAAAAAGAACACATTGAGTTAAGGTTCAAGACTATTATTATACTAATGTCTAATCCAAGAACAAACAACAACTAACAATGGTTCACCTTCATTGATAACAAATGAGAATATCCAGCAACACCATTTATGAGCAAGAAAGATCCATCTGGGGAGACTTCAAATCTCTTCACTATTTTCTCTTTCAAACCTAAGAAAGGAAGATAAATTGATTGAGATTTAATATGGTTTTCAGTAGAGATATATCCTACTGACAAACAAGTTCTTTCATTTTAAAATGTCTAAATTCTGCAAATTAAGCTAACCCCAGGCTTAGATTCTGAATAAATCTAACCTCATGGATCACCAAGAAGGACCCAAGTATAAGGCCACTACAAAGTACTTGGCAAACTTCTCTTTTTTGTCTTGTTTAGCATTCACCATTTTAATTACAGGCCAGAAATTCAGCTCTCCACACAGTAAACATATCAACTAACTTTCCAGATGAAAGTAGTACTATCTTCAATTAACTAAACAGATATAAAACTATTTTGTCACAAAGTTCAACACCAGAAGAGAGAGACACTGCCATTAGAGGCAGACAAAAAACATGACATATATAAACTATTTTCTGGCCACCTACTAAGCATCATATGATGAACAGGAGTATAATCTTTAACTTTGTGAGTCCAAAAAAATTCAATGTCTCAGTGTGTTCAAGAACTGGTTAGTTTCTCAAGATGGGACTCATATAACCAAGTCACATGAGCTAATTATATACTCCAGAGTCAGTTTATTCATTTACAAAGGGAAGTGTCCCTATTCCATGTCTGAAATATTCAGTGACTATATCAGAATGCTACGAATCAAGTTACTCACTAAAAAGTTGCCTAATGAAAAGAATACATAATAAATACAACTGGTTATCTCCAGGGAAAAGGAGTAGAAGAGGCTTTTCACCGTCTACTCACTTGTATATATTAGACCTTTGCACCATATGAACTGCCCAGTCAAAAAAATTAACTTAAGTTGCTACATTAAAATATTGATTTGAGAAAAAGGATTTTGAAAAATGTGAAAAATGTGGTGAAGCACTGTACCCCTAGAGGAAAATGTGATTAAGTTTCTACAGGCCATTGCTAGCCCCAGGTCATGAACCCTCACAGGTTAACAGAATGCACCATTTGCATCAATCTTATGTTCTTCATTTTTCAAACTAGTATTTATGACAACCAGGAGTTTGCATACATATAAGAAGGCTTTCATATCCTAATTAGTTGGCAAGTTCCCAATTAATGTCTAAATAATTTTTTGAGTTCACAGTTTTATACAGCTAGGGACTTAGCTCAGTGGTAGAGCAGTTGCCTAGCATATATGAGGCCATGGGTTTGGCCTGGCACCACAAAAAACAAAAAACAAAAAAAACCCCATAGTTTTATAATGATGAAAGCCTCAAAATCGTGCTCAGTAATTTACCAACCACAAAGAGAAATACATTTATCATTACTATTATTATCATTACTACCAACCTATGTTTACTGAAGAAAGAGGAAGAGGAAAATATCAGGAAGACGAATGCCAAGTCCCAAAAGCAGCTACTGACTGCACATACAGTTCTGCACACCTACCAGATCCAGAGTAAGATCACTAACCAAATCTTAGCTAAACCCCAATGTACTGTGCTAGATGCAAGACAAAGATGGCCAAAAGTCCATTCCTTTGATTAGTAAAATCATATGTAAAACTAATTACTATTGTACATTGTTTTCTATTTCAATGTAAGAAGTTGGTTTAAGGTTTTCCAACAAAGTGCAGTTCATGGACCAGCAGCACCTATGAGCTACTGGAAATGCAGAATTAGGCCCACCTCAGACCTACAGAATCACAGTTCCAACTTAACAGGACTGCCAGGTGACTGACATGCTCATTGACTTTTGAGAAGACCTGGCTTAAAAAGCATGATTAGTTAAACCAGGAACCTACTTGGAAAGGATCATTAAAGGTGTGAGAAAACAGAAAGGAGAAGACTGGCAACAGTGAAAATAAACATCATGTTTCTGAAGTTGGCCTTGATTCATTTTCATCCACTAGGAGGAATACACTTACAGAGAGCTACTTTTGAACTTTACAGCTACACAAGCTAATTTTTAATAGGGAGATTGCCAGTGAGCTGTGGCCTATACCAACACTATCTCCCAAGATTTATTATGCTAACCCAGTCAACCTCATTACAATGGCTTTGGTTCCCCAAGGAACTGTTAAGTGTCACTATATTTTGTGGCAATATAGGTAGGAGAATATAGGAAAGGAATGGATAAGATAGAAGGTAGATAAATCTTTACCTGATGTTTATTTTTATGTAGTTCCTTCTGAAGATTGATCTACCTCCAAAATAGTGCTTTGTTTCCTCTAATCAAAATTTATAATAAGCATCAGAATTAAAGGGTATACAAATTTCCTATCAGAAAAGTGAGACAATGTGTCCAAGGAAGTGGACCCCAGGTATTCTCGCTCCTTGTTTCAAGCTCTTTCTGCTACCCTCAATTGCTAATTTTACAGCCACATATCTGCAACTGCTTTTCTTGTCTAGGAAAATATGTATATTTGCAAATTAAGATCTCAATAAATAAGTGCTCAATAAATGATAGGGTTCAATAAATCAGTCAGTCCATTGGTTTCATTTAAACAGATTACCACAATGACATTTTCCATATACTATAAGAAACTCTTACTTTTAAACCATTGGGGTGAAAAAGTGGTTGTGAATACTGTTAAATGAACTCAGCTTGGACAGGGAACGAAAGGCAGTGTGTTCAATAGTAATCTTACCTCTCACTTGATGCACAGGAATTAACTTTCCAGCTATCATATCATAGACATAAAGAACCTTGCTGTGAATACTTGTGGCTAAAACTTCTTCTCCATTAGCACTAAAACAAGCCTTAAAGATTGGAAACTTGTCCAAATAGATGCTCTGGATTTTAGGATTTGTTTTGCCATCAACCTAAAAGGAAGTACAAATGTTTCTTTTGGTTATTTCTATGGACTCTGTATGCTGATAGAAAACACTTTTCATGACAAGCCTTCATTCTAAAATGCATACCTGAAAGAGTGACACAGCATTATCCAACCCTGCGACCATCACAACCTGTGCACGAGGATGGAACTGCACTGACGAAATCCGAGCAGTGGTAGGCCGTTCAGCATTAGCATGCTGGCAGTTCTTCATCTACAGAAAAATAAAGCTGGAATTTTATCCATTCAAATCAGTTAACATCATTCAGAGCATGCATAAAAACATAAATAAATGGTTTATAAATCAGAACAAATAGTATGATAACCAAAAGACCACAGGTCTGGCACCAACTAGCAAGTCACTTCACAAGAATCCAATCTTTACATCTTTCAAATTAAGGAATTAAATCATCAAATGTCTAGAAGTCAAAACTTTAAAACATTAGCATACTACCATTTCCCCAAGATACATTCATTTGAGTTAGGAGATTTTCACTTCTGGAGAAAGTTACTTAAAACTACTGCTCTGGCACATCTGCATCAATGGCACCAGTGTAAGAGGCACTATGTAGTTGTGCCCACAGGTTTATGGTTGGCACAGAATCCTTTATGTTCTCCTTTCAGGGTACCTGGTTGATAGTTTAAAGTGATGATGATCTCATATAACACTGGAACTATTTTCAGTTATTGCTTCTGGTTTTACAGGTTTTTTCCCTGCATTAAAAATTCAATTAAAAACAAAAGCAAATCAGGCATGGTGGTACACATCTATAATCCCAGTAACTTTGGAGGTCAAGGGAGGAGGATTACATTGCAACTGAAGGCCAGCCTGGGCAACTTAGTGAGACCTTGTCTCAAAATAAAAAATTAAAATAAAATGGCTGGGGATGTAGCTCAGGAGTAGAGCACCTCTATGTTCTCAAAATGAAAAAATAAAATAAGTGCTAGGGATATGTACCTCAGTGGTGGAGCAACCCTGTGTTCAATCCCCAATACCACACAAAGACACACACACAAACCCAAAGCAAGCAGCATATGTATGTTTGTTTTGTTTGTGAATACTGTATTAAATTTTTTACATGAACTACATTTTCAATGGAGGTGAATATATCCTATAAGGCACTGAATGAATTGATATATAATAAGGTGAAAGGGAGCAGAATCATTCTGTCTCCTAGTAATTTACCACAATAATTCCCTGCCCCATCTAAATACACATGCCATTTTATAGTAGGGAAATATTTATGTCATAAGAAGGTCTATTAACTTGACACATATTGAACTGAATCACTATGCTGGGTAGGTTCTTGGTTACCACAATGAACCGACTAGATATAGTGATGAGTCAAAAAATAAATAGTGTAGGCCACTTTAGATAAAGTCATTTTTAAGGTTTCATTGGAGCAGAAAACTAATAAGCTGGCCACTAACAGTGCTTAAAGGACAGACAGAAAGAGCAAGAGAAAAGATTCAGAGGCAAGAAAAGACCCAGCATGTGTAAGAAACAGAAAAGGCCTGCATGGCTAAAGTAGGGAATAAGGAAAAAGAGGTCTGAGATGAAGCTGACAATGTGGACAGAAGTCAGATCACAAAAGGCAGTGTAGGCTACAATAGGAATTCGGAAGGTTTCAAAAGCAATGAAAAGTGACTTGATATTTTATTTTTAAAAGCTCCTTCTGACTACTATATGAAGAATAGTTTAAAAAGAGGTCAAAGCTGGGGGCAGTGGTGTATGTCTGCAATCCCAGCACTTTGGGAAGCTGAGACAGGAGAATCGCGAGTTCAAAGCCAGCCTCAGCAACGGCGAGGCGCTAAGCAACTCAGTGAGACCCTGTCTCTACATAAAACACAAAATAGGGCTGGGGATGTGGCTCAGTGTTCGAGTGCCCCTGAGTTCAATCCCTGGTACCAAAAAAAAAAAAAGAAGTCAAGTGGAAGTGGCAAGACCAGTCAACTACAAAGCCACTACAGGTCAGGTGAGGGATGACAGCAGTACGGAAGCTGCCAACAATAGAAATGAGAAACACAAAAGGAAAAGTCAAATAGGATTCCTAGAATTACCTGAGACATAATTTAGTATCTCTTGATTATTCCACAAAAGGAAAGAAAAAACTAGCCACCAAGGCAAAAATGACAGCAAGTACATTTAATCCCACATGTAATAGGAACCCATACATCTGTACTAGGAGGCAAACTGAATTTCAGAAGTAAATAACTGAGTAGGTCCCAACTTCATAGGTCTCACCTTCAAGATTCCTCTTGGTAGAGAAGTTGATGCAGATATGAAATTCCCAGTTCTTTGCAACAAATCATCTTCATCCTCTTCACTTTCATCTAAGTTGAACAAACCCGCAAAGCTGATCTTGAGAATCAACAAGATGGCCCATCACCTACCCCAAACTTTCATATTTTCAATTTCAACTTCCCTCCAGCCTCCCAATCTAGATCACTTTTTTAAAGCTACAATTGATAAAAGAAAAACACATCTTAAAGATGACACAGTACTTAATATAGTTAAAATCAAAGCTTGATTGGAATGAAACACACACACACACACATACAGATGTGAACTGAAGATGAAGTGAAAGAAGTTTAAACAAAGCCACCATTCAATTTAAAAAGAGCAACTCGTAATTATGACAAAAATTACCAATAAGGTTGACAGCAGACCTAGGTTAACAACACACATGAAAAAAAACTAGAAAGAATTTTGTTTTACTGAAAGATCAATGTCACAAACTCTCTATCAGAACTTCAAAGAGCTAACAGGGCTATTTTTCCCCTAGACATGACTGATGGTTCTAGTAGGGAACAGAGAGAAGCTGAAGAGACTTTTTAAACACTTATGGGGCTAAGAAAGCAAACAGCACTACGAAGACCTCAAGTTTCTCAAGGGGATCTGGTAAGCCACCAGACTTTGGATTGGGCCCAAAAAAGGCTACACATGGCACTGAGGGTGAATATGGAAAAATAAGAAAATCTTGCAGGAAATGAAATCCAGCTTTAAATCGTCATAATTCCTCAATGGAACAATATGCTCTGGGACTGCTCATGCCCGCTGCCCAATTACCTACCCAGGAACAAACATGGAAACCATGATCCTAGACCTAATCAATCCACAAGCATTTTCATATACAAGGTCTAGCACTCAATGAAATGTAGCCAAGCAAATACTGATGAAAATAACTTTCCTGGGCATGGTGGTACATGCTTATAATCCCAACAACCCAAGAAGCTGAGGCAGGAGGATTGCAAGTTATAAGCTAGCCTCAGCAACTTGGCGAAACCCTCAGCATCTAAGCAAGACTCTGTCTCAAATTAAAAAATTAAAAAGATCTGGGGATGTAGCTGAGAGGTAAAGTATCCCCAATAAAAAAAAAAGTGGAATAAGATACCTTGACCACCAATGAAAAGGGAAAACAGACAATTCCCAGAGGGTCTAGAAATGAAGTTGGCAGACATAAACTTCAAAAGAATTTTACTATGTATAAGAATAATGAAAAACAATATTCAAAATTGAACCAAAGAATTAGAATATTTTTTTAAAAGACCCTAAGGGAAATTCTAGAACTTAAAAATGAAGTTATCAAAATTTAGCCCACAATGGATGTTTTTAACAGTGTATCAAAATTAGTTGAAGAAAGAATGAGTGGTCTGGGAAATGGATCTGAAAAAACAAAAAAAAAATCCAGACTGAAGTTTAGGGGGAAAAAGAAGAAAGAAAATACAGAAAACATTAAATAAACATGTAAACTGGCATCCCAGAAGGAATGGAAGACTAGAAGAGAAACATTTGATGAGATGACAGCCGAGAATTTCTGAAACTCACAAAACACATCAAGTCAAATTCAAAAGCACCATGAAGCCCAAGCAGAATACAAAACAAAGCTGAAACAACTGGAGGGAAAGGGAAGAGGGATAAAATTAAAACAGTAATAACAACAAAGCAATCCTTAATACTAACAAATTTTGGAGGTGTGTGATGTTACTTTTGTTATGTTTGAAGGGGAGTACTTCTCTTTAAAATAAACTCAATGATGCATTTAAAAATATGTTGGAGATAATTGTAAAGCTGGGCTCTTGTCACCATCCTGCCAATAAGTATACCCTGAGCAAGTCACTTATCTCCTTGAAGCTCTCTCATCTGTAAAAATGAAGGTGTAGGTTAAGAATATCCCAGATGGTAGCAGCCAAGCAACTACTGACTTTCCATTTACTTTTTCCCCTGAACACAAAAACCAAGCAAAACTTCCTAGCATTCCTTAAAGTTAATGTGACCTCATGATTGAGTTACAGGGGAAAAAAAAAAAACATAGGCAAAAGTATCATAAACCTTCCAGGTTAAGGCCAGTAAAAACCTCCTGTGGGTGAGCATCTCTCTTCCCCTATGAGTCAACTGATATCAACACCTTGGACAGTTTTAAAAGGAAGACTCAGCCTAGAAACAGCAGACCCTTCAATTTGGGTCCCTGGAATAGGGCATCACCTTTTCACCAGCCCAATTTGATATGCAAAAAGAACCCCCAAAACATAGAAAAAAACTTTTTTTTTTTAATATTTATTTTTTAGTTGTAGGTGGACAGAATACCTTTTATTTTATTTTTTTAATGTGGTGCTGAGGATCGAATCCAGTGCCTCACGCGTGCTAGGTGAATACACTACCTACCACTGAGCCATAACCCCAGCCGTAGAAAAAAACTTCTATTTGATTAAACCACTGGGAGCTGGTTTATTGTTTCAATAGGTAGCACAACCTTATCTATAATTACACACATCTAAAATGTTGATTTATAAATGCAGCATTCTAAAATGTATGATGAAAACGTATCTCATACAAGAAGATAGACCAGTGACCTAGAAGATATGACTAGTGTCATAAAAATGGCTAAAGGAACAAGGGATTTTTGGGGGGGGGGGGTACTGGGGATTAAACTCACATCCCCAGCCCTATTTTGTGTTTTATTTACAGACTGGCTTTGAACTTGCAATTCTCCTGGCTCAGCCGCACAAAGGGCTGGGATTACAGGTGTGCACCACCACGCCCAGCTAACAGGGGGATGTTTAACATGTTAAAAAAAAAAAAAAAAAACGCAGGCCAGGCACAGTGGCACACATCTGTAATCCCAGCACTTTGGGAGGCTGAGACTGGAGAAGCGTGAGTTCAAAGCCAGCTTCAGCAAGGGCAAGGTGCTAAGCAACTCAGTGAGACCCTGTCTATATAAAACACAAAATAGGGCTGGGGATGTGGCTCAGTGGCTGAGTGCCCTGAGTTCAATCCCCAGTACCAAAAATAAAAATAAAAAAGTAGGAAGACATTTCTCAATTAAAAGAGCTTTATATGAAAGAGTGCTTATATAATCCATATATGTTCAAAAGGTAGGACTAGAGATGTTGAAAGTTTCAAAATAAAAAAAAACAATTCATGCTAAAATAAAAGAAGAAACAGTTTAGTAACAAGTACAACATTATTTGATGTATTTTAGCAGAGGATAATACTGTAGAAAAGATTCTTGAAGTGGATGAAGTTAAGCTACATCACTAAGATTCCTTCAACCTCTAAAAGCATCTGACTATAAACAAGGTCATTTTTCTACTCAGACTGAACTTTACAACAAAATTATACAAAACATTCACTCCCTATACTTAAAGACCACAATTGCTAATGGGGGTAGGAAGAAGTGGGTAGAGGTGGCGATAATCAAACACTGGTCAGATAACAAGGATGCTAAGCAAGGAACTCCTGTACTATGTGGGAGGATATACTCTAGACTTCCTGAAGGATTTCAAAGGTTAATTCCAAGACTAAAATTTGTAACTTGAGAAACATAGAAATCAAATCATGGCTAAGCCATCTGTATTTATAATATCTAAATTCAAAGCACATTAAAAACGAGAAACAGTAATAATAACAAGTCAACTGTGTGTGTGTGTGTGTGCGCGCACGCTGGGGATTGAACCCAGGGCCTTGTGCATGCGAGGCAAGCAGTCTACCAACTAAGCTATATTCCCAGCCCATTATAAGCCAACTTTAAAAAACTAAAGTTGAAACCAAATTTTTATGATTAATCATCTGGGCTTGATCTGACATGCACTCCATGAAAAGACATCCCATTTCTAAGTGGACAGCTATATTAGCTGCCATCATCTTCACAAAGGGCTCTGAATCAAGAAGTAGTATTACTTGTTTTTCCTTAATCCTCCACCATAATGCAACATAGCTTTGTTGAGAAAGAAATAAAATTCATCTACCCTTTATTTTCCTTAGAGGGCAAAATGTACTATAGGCTGAATATCCTTTATTTGAAATGCTTGAAACCAGAAGTGTTTTGCATTATAGATTTTGACATATTTGCATATGCATAATGAGCTACCTTGGGAACCAAGTCTAAACATGAAATCCACTTATGCTTCATATACATACACCTTGTACACATAACCTGAAGATACTTTTATATAATATTTTTAATAATTTTGTGCCTGAATAAATTTCATGGTGTGGAGTTTTTCACTTGCAGAATCATGTTGGTACTCAAAAAGTTTCAGATTTTGGAGCAATTCAGATGTTGAGTTAGGGATGCTCAATTTGTAGTAAATATTACACTATTAAAAAAGGCTACCCTCAAGAGAAATGATAAACTTCAAAACCAAATTTTTTTTTCAAAAAGTTCTACCGTTAATGCTGGGTTTTAAAAAACCTAAGAAATCTCAAATAATAACAGAAAAGGCAAACGGACTTATTTACTAACAGTTATCAACACTCACCATCTGAAGATGTTTTCCGCTTTTTAGTCTCTGCCCATGCAGGCACTCCTCCCATTGCATGCTGGAATCTAAGCAAAAATATTTTTTAAAAAATATTGTGACAATCACTGTATATTCATAGAGCTTGATACATTTAAAACTAGTTTAGAGTACCCTTGAGAGAACATATAGAATTTCTTCCAAAGAAATTACTACCTTCCAAAACAGAAGTCATCTTTACGTACACAGAACAGTCAGTCCCACACTGCTTATACTGGAAACTTCTCCCCACCTCAACTAGTGGATACAGGACATCTGCATACCTACTTGTTAATTTATGTCTAATTAAGCAACTATTGTTCATTTCGAAACATCTTAGATGTCAGGACTAATTAAAGAAGTTATAATACCAGTGGCATATTATGTATATGATTGAATAGGTCTGAAAGAAAATGACCACATTGGTAAGAATATAAAAAACTTCATCCCAGGGGCTGGGGTTGTGGCGCAGTGGTAGCGTGCTCGCCTAGCACGCAGGAGGCACTGGGTTCGATCCTCAGCACCACATAAAAATAAAATAAAGATATTGTGTCCACCTACATCTAAAAAATAAATATTCAAAAAAAAAAAAAAAAACTTCATCCCATATCATTAAAATAAAATGGGAGCATTTTCTTCTGTAGAGAAAGTTTTAACAGAAGCATGAGGATGAATAGTGAAAAAAAAAAAAGAGAAGCACACTGGCTGTATTCTGAACAACTGGTAAAAGAAAAAAGACAAAAAGTCATTTTTTTAATGCAAAAGAACAAACTAGCCCACCAAACTAAGCGAAGTAGCCCATAAACAACCAGAAAACCACACAAAATATATAAATATATGAAATAACTATTTTCAGAAAACAGACACCAGGCAGCACAGGAGTGTGATTCTTGAAAGCAGGAAGGTAAGGCAAGCCCTACTAGCACCAGGAATTATCCCTCATGGCATTTGAATGGGGGTGGAGGGTAGTTTACCGGGGATTGAACTCAGGGGAACTTGGCCACTAAGCCACATCCCCAACCCTATTTTGTATTTTATTTAGAGACAGTGTCTCACTGAGTTGCTTATTAGCACCTTGCTTTTGCTGAGGCTGGCTTTAAACTCGATATCCTCCTGTCTCAGCCTCTCAAGCTACTGGCATTACAGGTGTGCGCCACCACATCTGGCCCCTGATGGCTTTTAAGACCCTGGCACAGAACCAAGAAAAAGGGCTGACTTGAAAGAAGCTATCTGTAGAGGAGAAAGAAAAAGAGCTCCAGAAATCTGCATAAAGGTCCAATGACAACTCTCCTGAATACTAAGCTGCACACTCATGAGATGAGCTCCATGAGGTCAGGCAACGAAGTACAAAGGAGTTAAGTCACACAGAACCAAAACTGAGACATTCCAGTTCCAACCAGCTAGAGGGAAGGTCCTTACTCAACACTCAGCATTCAGTACAGATACCTTAGTAGAGGGGCTAAACCAGCCTAGAGTAAGCACTATCCCTAGACCTGCTTAAAAACAAATCTTGAAAAACTCAAAATGATTTGCAAGCCAATTAAATACCTGTTAAGACAAAAAGCAAAAAACAACATAGCTCAGAATTCAAATCACTACACATGGAATAAAGAAAAACATGAACTGTAACAGAAGAAAAATCAGACAATAGCAACAGAAATGACAGATTAGCACTCAAGGATAGCACTCACAGACTTTAAAATAATTAATATATTGAAGTATTTAAAGGAAATATGACCATAATAAAAAGAGAAACAAAGTAAAATAGATTTCAAGCTGAAAAGATCCTCTAAAGCTAAAGAATACAATGTCTGAAATAATAAATCTGCCAAATGAGTTTGATTCAAAGGATTACATGCTGCATCATCTCATTTATATGACATCTTGTAAAAGGTAAATCTAAAGTCAGAAAACAGATTACTGTTTGCCAGGAGCTAACAGGGCTGTAAAGTAGAGGAGAAAGGGTTGCCTACAAAGGGGTATCTGACACTTCTGGGGTTGATGGCAATGTTATGTATCTTGATTCCCTACCTTAATTATGGTGGTGCTTAGATGACTGAACATATTTAACAAAGTCTACATTACTCTGTAGATTATGCATCAAAAACCTACTAAAAAAAAAATAACAGCATGCACGAAGCCCTGTGTTCAATCTCCAGCAGTAAGTAAATAAAAAGTTTCCAGTGAAAAAAGTTTCCAGTGTGGCAAGTATGGGGGCCCCAGAACCTGACAAAGCTCCAGGCCAGAAATTACCGCCCCCAGAAGTGGAGCACCACGAGTATTCAACACAGTGCCAAATGCAAAGGACCAGACTGGCTGGCCCCAGCAGTCTGCAGTGCAGGGGCTAGGGAATGGGGCAAGTCAGACCTGCAAACTGTCACCTATACGACAGCAGGGGAGACAGTGGGCCTGATTCTGTTCTTATTTCTTTTAACTCTTAAATATGTTTATTTTAAATATCTGTTTCAAACTGCCACCTCCCAAAAAAGAGATGACAATGCAGAGAACCTCTAGGAACATAAAGTAAAAATTTTTAATTTAAAAAATTTTTTAATATGTTAAACTTGAATTGGAAGTATCAATGTAAAATCACTATTTTAAAATATACTAGCTAGCTCTATTCAACTTTGAAAAAAGCCTAGAAACAATAAAATTCTCATAACATTAACCACACTATAGGTGTGATTTCCCACTGTAAGGAACCAGGGTTCCTGGGAAAATAAAATAGGCTGATTCAGGACAGGAAAAGGGCAAAGTAAGCCTGGAATACCTTTGAAGCCAGAAAGGGCAGGAAATATGAACACAAGACCCAACTAGGAAGGGCTCCTCTAATAGGCCAGATCTGGAAAATCTGAGAGCAAAGACCTATGACAGTACTTGATTATAACACACTAAATAAATAACCAAAAGAATATCAATGAAATCCTGGTGGCGGGGGCTCTTCTCTTCAAAAGATCAAAAAAGGCCCACCATTAAATGTAGAATGAGAAACAGAGTAAAGACCATAATTCGCAAACAAAGTATACTATTACTTGCAAAACAGATAACTGGAAAAAACAAGACACACAACCAACCAACTCACAGACACATACATTCCAAAATAAAACCACACAGCAGTAACAATACACAGACTGTTCCAATAACTTGTCTGGCTTAAAAATTCTGAACAATCCCTACCCAAGACCATACTTATTAACTTCTACCCTGAATTTATCCCTATGGCTAACCCTAGCCCCAAATTCTATAAACATCCTCTCAGAATTCCTTCACAAACACTGAGATTTAGCCGGGCGTGGTGGCTCACGCTTGTAATCCCAGCACTTAGGGAGACTGAGACAGGAGAATCGCGAGTTCAAAGCCAGCCTCAGCAATGGCGAGGCGCTAAGCAACTCAATGAGACCCTGTCTCTACATAAAACACAAAATAGGGCTGGGGATGTGGCTCAGTGGTCGAGAGCCCCTGAGTTCAATCTCCAGTACCCAAAAAAAAAAAAAAAAACACTGAGACTCTCATGATGGTACTTTCTCCTATTCAGCAAACTTAACAAAACCAACTCCATATGATCAACAGGCTTCTGTTATCATCCATGTATGATCACTTCAACAACAGAAACAGAAAAAAATACCATTTTGCTACCCTTAATGTAATAACTACTTAAGGCAATAATAATTATCAATGAATGTTCTAAACACTTAGGTAATAACTACTTAAGGCAATAATAATTATCAATGAATGTTCTAAACATTTAGGTGAGTTGTTTGGACAAACAGGTTATCCATACACGGCCCAAGAACTTCACAGATTATTTGCTAATTGGAAAGGAAAGATTAAGACTTTCAAAACAAAGCTATCTGGTGATCCAAAACCCTCAGTGATAATGCTTTGCATTACTGGTGATGCAAACATTAGAAATATTAGTAATATCAATAACACAGTTAGTACACATCATCATCTTAACAAGATTCCTGCAAAAACGTTTCATAATTTTTAGCCTGTAAAAAACCCAGATGATGGAAGATCTCCACAATGAAAAAAATAATCAGACTGGGGAGGAGGAAATAGGAAGTTAATTGATTAATGGATATAGAATTATGAAAATGTTTGGCAACCAGAATGAAGAGATCACTGTACAATACTGTAAATATACTAAATGCCACTAAATTGTACACTTTAAAATGGTTACATTTTTAAAAAATTAAAACTGAAAAAATAAAATAGTTACATTTATGTGAACTTCACATCAATGAAAAGTCAGAAAGTCAGAAAGGATCAGACTATGAGACATTCTCCAAAACATACCTGAACGCTTAAAAAAAAAAAAAAAAAAAACAATATCATGGGGAGAAAAAAACTAAAATATGGAATATACTGGTTTAGATTAAAAGAGATTTAAGAGGGGCTGTGTAAAATCCAAACTCAAAATGGAGTCACTCTGGTTCAGGCCTGCACATATCTGCTAACCTGCTTTTTGTGCTTCTGTGATTAATGCTTTGCTATGCTTGTTTCTCACGGATGAGGCCAAACTACAGGCTGCCAGACCCCCTGGCCAATTACCTAAAGTTCCAGGAACTGAAAAGGGACATAAGAGGCACGGTCATCGTTGAACTGTAAATAACTATAGGTTGAATATTTGCCAAATCCTGTTTTCCTGAGTCATGTAGCTAGCCCACCCTATAATAACCTCTGAAACCCTCACTTCGGGGTCACTCTCTGAAGGAAAGGAGAGCTGACCCCAATCGATTGGCCTGTGGGCCTATTTCCTCAATAAATTTTGCTGCTTCTGCAGAGTTGACTGGGCTGCACTTCTTGGGGAAAGGTGCAGATTGGGTGCAACAGGCTGGGGCTGTAGCTTAATGGTAGAGAGCTTGCTTCACATGTGTGAGGCACTGGGTTCGATCCTCAGCACCACATAAAAATAAATAAATAAATAAAGGTATGTGTCCATCTACAACTAAAAAAATACTTTAAAAAAGAGATTTAAGAGACAAAGTCAAAATATAATGTATGAATCTCATGAGAACAGAAGAAATTAATACTGGCTGGCCATTATCTATTAATTTCCTTAGGTGTGGTTACATTGTTACTATGAAAGAAAATCTCTTTAAACTTAGGTGATGCACACTGAGGAATTTAGGGACAAAGTGCTACATTATCTGCAGCTTATTCTCAAATAGGGAAAACACACACACCCCAAATACATAATATGGCAAAATCTGTTTGAAAAATCATTGTTCTAAGGTAAGCAGGTATTTTAATATAAAACTGTGGAAAAGAGATGATTTATTATATAAAAATGAACAAGCAAGTGTAAAATACTATTACTGACTATATTTATATGGTAGCATTTCAAGTTTTGTTTCAGATTTTCTTTGCATCTGTTTTCTCCCCATCCCCTCAATACTGACAGGTAGTCACTGCTTCCGATAGTGATGCTCCTACTATTTCATAATGGAAATGTGACTATTTCAGAAATTGTTACAGCAAAAGATGAAACAAACCATATAAAATGCTGGTTATGTATCTCTTGGTAAGAAATTGTTACAGCGAAAGATGGAACAAACCATATAAAATGCTGGTTACGTATCTCTTGGTAAATCATATGAAAAAGGACACTTACTCTTCTTTCAGTCTCTTTTGAAGTTTGTCTTTTGAAAGTTTACTTTCGCTTGCATTTTTCATCATATCTTTCCGAAATCGATTGTTCTCCATGTCAACCCTATAAAATATAGAATAGCATATTTTAAGCAATTTTAAGAGTCATCATAAATTGGTGCTGCCTTTAGTATTTTGAGAAAACACTTAATGGAACAATATAGGTCAAGATTTGTAAGATGCGGAAATCTCACATGGGCACTCTCCTTTCTTCCTCCTTTGCAGTCTTCAATATTTTCAATCACCTAGTTTACCCCATGGAGAGCTAGAATTTCAGAAAACTCTTCATGCCTCCACTACATACTTTATACCATTCTCCAAAATAAATCCCAGGTAAATCAAACAGTTAAGTTCACAAAAAGCAAACCTTAAAACACTATGAAGAAGCTGCACACAGTGACACATGCTCATAACCTTAGTGACTCCAGAGGCTGAGGCAGGAGGACAGCAAGCTTGACACCAGCCTTAGCAACTTATAAACCCTGTCTCAAGATTTAAAAATAAAAAGGGTTGGGGATGCAACTCAGTGGTAGAGTGTCCCTGGGGTTCAATTCCTAGTACCCCCCCCCAAAAAAAATACTATCAAGGAAAGATAGACATTTGCCTATATATTTCCTTGACAGTATCTTTTTTTAATAGGCAAACATCTATCTTTCTGATAAAGAACACTTTACTATTAAAATAAACACTAAGGGGCTGGAGTTGCAGCTCAGTGATAGTGTGCTTGCCCAGCACGTGAGGCACTGGGTTCATTCCTCCTCAGCACCACATAAAAATAAATAAAACCAAGGTATTATGTCCATCTAAAACTAAAAAAATATATTTAAGGTAACAGTAGAAATAATGAAGGAAATGTTTCACAAATTTGACTTATCTAAAAATTTAAAACTTTTGTGCACAGAAAGCTGGGGGTAAACCTGCAATAAATGAGACAAATCAAGATTTGAAATTCTCAATATTTAAGGAACTTGACATACTAAAATCATTAAGAAATAGCCTCCAATAGATAGATATAATACAAAATACTTGTAAGAGATGCCAGTGGCACTATAATGCACCAGTAAAAAAAACATGGGGAAAAAAAAAGTAGAAGGGGAAAAAAAAAGAAATGCCAGTGGCTAATAACAAAAATTTCTCAACACAAATTCACACTGACAAAGTCAGGAAGAAAAGAACAATCACTGCTTTTAAAATGGACTTCAAGCCGGGCGTGGTGGCTCAAGCCTGTAATCCCAGCACTTAGGGAGGCTGAGACAGGAGAATCATGAGTTCAAAGCCAGCCTCAGCAAGGGTGAGGCGCTAAGCAACTCAGTGAGACCCTGTCTCTACATAAAACACAAAATAGGGCTGGGGATGTGGCTCACTGGTCGAGTGCCCCTGAGTTCAATCTCCAGTACCAAAAATAAAAATAAAAAAAATAAAAATTAAAAATAAATAAATAAAAATGGACTTCAAGGGGAATGGAAACTGGTATGCAGTCTGGCAGCATTAATCAAGAGTCTTAAAAATATCTGCGCTCTCTGATCAAGTAATTTAACCTCAAAGAATATTTCTTAAGGAATTAATTTAAAAAGTATAAGAAGGTTTATTTATAAAGATGTTTGTGGGCTGGGGTTGTGGCTCAGTGGTAGAGCACTCACCTCGCACGCATGAGGCACTGGGTTCAATCCTCAGCACCACATACAAAATACATAAATAAATAAAATAAAGGCTTAAAAATTAAAAAAAAAAAGATGTTTGTTTCAGCGTTAAATTATTAAAGGAAAAAGTAAGAAAATATATCCGTCCAACAATAGGTACATAAATCATGGTTGGCTAACACAGTGGGCTACAACATAACCACTTAAAAAATGTTGATAAGGGGAACGAAAAGAAGGGAGGGAGGTTGAGAATAGGAAAGACAGCAGAATGAATCAGACATAACTTTCCTAGTCTTATATTTGAATACACGACCAGGGTAATTCCATATCATGTACAACCACAAGTATAGGACCCTAATTAAAATGTTATACTCTATGTATGTACAATTTGCCAAAATATATTCTATTGTCATGTATAACTAAAAAGAATAATAATGAGAATAAAAATAATTTTTAAAAAGTTGATAAAGGTCTTTGTTATAAGTGGGAAGAAAAACTGAAAGCATCCCCCCTTAAAACTGAAACAAGACAAGGATACCCTCTTTCGCCACTTCTATTCAATATAGTCCTTGAAACTCTATCCAGAGCAATTAGATGAAAGAAACTAAAGGGATACAAATAGGAAATGAGGAACTCAAACTACCACTATTTGCCCACAACATGATTCTACATTGAGATCAAAAAAACTCCACCAGTAAATTTCTAGAACTAATAAATGAATTCAGCAAAGTAACGGGATGTAAAATCAATACCCATAAATCAAATCCATTTCTATACCTAAGTAATGAATCAACTGAAAGAGAAATTAGGGAAACTACCCCACTCACAATAGCCTCAAAAAATATAAAATACTTGGGAACCAACCTAACAAAAGAAGTGAAAGACCTCTACAATGAAAACCATAGAACACAAAAGGAGGAAATTGAGGAAGAACTTAGAAGATGAAAAGATCTCCTATGCTCTTGGATAGGCAGAATTAATATCATCAAAATGGTCACACTACCAGAACTGTTATATACAGATTTAATGCAATTCCTATTAAAATCCCAATGACATTCTTCATAGAACTAGAAAAAACAATCATGAAATTCATTTGGAAAAACAAGAGATCCAAAATAGCCAAACAATCTTTAGCAAGAAGAGTGAAGCAGGAGGTATCACAATACCAGACCTTAAACTATATTACAGAGAAATAGTAACAAAAACGGCATGGTACTGGTACCAAAATAGACAAGTAGACCAATGATACAGAATAGAAGACACAGAGACAAATTCACATAAATATGGTTATCTCATACTAAACAAAGGCGCCAAAAACATACATTGGAGAAAACATAGTCTATTCAACAGATGGTGCTAGGAAAACTGGAAATCCATATGTAACAAAATGAAATTAAACCTCTTTCACCCTGCAAAAAATCAACTCAAAGTGGATTAAAGACTTAGGCACTAGAACAGAGACCCTGTACTTAATAGAAGAAAAAGTGGGACCCCATCTCCACCATGTTGGCTTAGGAAATGACTTCGTTAAGTTAACCAGACTCCTAAAGCGCAAGAAGTAAAATCAAGAATCAATAAATGGGCCAGGCAAGGTGGTGCATGCCTGTAATCCCAGCAGCTCAGAAGGCTAAAACAGGAAGATCACTAGTTCAAAGCCAACCTCAGCAAAAGCAAGGTGCTAAGCCGGGCACAGTGGCGCACACCTGTAATCCCAGCACTTTGGAAGGCTGAGACAGGAGAACTGCGAGTTCAAAGCTAGCCTCAGCAATGGATAGGCACTAAGCAACCCAGTGAGACCGTCTCTATATAAAACACAAAAAATAGGGGTGGGATGTGGCTCAGTGGTTGAGTAGCCCTGAGTTCAATCCCCGATACCAAAAAAAAAAAAAAGAATACAAGCAATAATGTTGGCAAGGATGTAGAGAAAAAGGTACACTCATACTTTGCTAGTGGGACTACAAATTGGTGCAACCAATCTGGAAAGCAGTATGGAGATTCCTTAGAAAACCTGCAATGGAACCACCATTTGACCCAGCCATCCCACTCCTTGGTCTATACCCAAAGAACTTAAAATCAGCAATACTATAGTGACACAGCCACATCAATGTTCACAGCAGCTCAATTCACAATAGCTAAACTGTGGAACCAACCTAGATGCCGTTCAATAGATATATGGATAAAGAAAAGATGGTTGGGCTGGAGCTATAGCTCAGTGGCAGAGCACTTGCCTAGATGCGTGAGGGCACTGGGTTTGATCCTTAGCACCGCATAAAAATAAATAAAGGCATATTGTCCAAAAAATTTTCTAAAATAAAGAAAAGGTAGTATACACGCAATGAAATATTATTCGGCCTTAAAGAGTGAAATAATGACATTTTCAGGTAAATGGATAAAGCTGGAGAATATCATGCTAAGTTAAATAAGCCAAACCCCCTAAACCAAAGGCCAAATGTTTTCTCTGATAAACAGATGCTGATCCCTAATGGGGGGAGGGGGATGAAAGGACTTTGGATTGTGCAGAAGGGAGTGAGAGAAGGGGGTGTAGGGATAGGAAGGATGGTGGAATGAGATGGACATTATTACCCTATATACATGTATGATTACACTTGCTCAGCCAGAGGAAGGAGAAGTTGTGTTCCATTTGTACTATGTGTCTAAATGCATTCTACTGTCATGTATAACTAATTAAAACAAATTTAAAAAATTAAAATTTAAAAAAATTAAGTGGGAAGAAACATTTGCCAATGACTTTATGTACAAATTAAGTATATTTTCAGTACATTTTCATCTACAAAAGTACACACTGTGCTAGCTTACTTTCTTTTAATCCTTTCTGTTTCAGATACTGCACTAAAAGTTTTATATGCCCTCTTCAATCAGAACAGCCTTTTAGCATATAATTACATTCATCATAAAAATGAAAAAAAAAAAGGGCAGATTCCAAACTTGTCAATTTGGAACTGGACAATTAAGGAAGCAAGCTCAGCTCTAACTCCAAACACTGTTCTTTTAGCTGATCTGTACTGCACAGAAGAGGAGAGAAAGAGAAGAATGCCAACATGTTAACAGTAGTTCTCTCTCAGTAGGGTGATGAGGAAGGACCTTTTCTATACTTCCAAATGTTCTTCAAATCTTCACATAATCCCATATTTTTAAAGAGAATGGTTTTTAAACCTACAGAATCTTTTTTTTTTAGTTGTAGATGTACCCAATGCCCTTTTTTTTTTTTAAATGTGGTGCTGAGGATTGAACCCAGTGCTCCACACATGCCAGGCAAGCGCTTTGCCACTGAGCCATAACCCCAGCCCCAGAGTCATTTCTGAAGTGTACAGAGGGATCCTGAAAGAAAAGTTAGGCAGCTTACATTTCCTCATCTTCATCTTCTTCATCCACCCACACTGGCTGCTTCTGAGGGGGAAAACAATCTTTTGCTTCATTCTCCACTTCCGAGTCAGCAGAGTCTTTATGCAGGTGAACCTACAGAAAACAAAACGCCTTCAAGCACTGAGTTTTCCCATCTCACAGTCACCCATGCCTTAAGTGACTTGAAGAATGCTTTGTTTTTATGGCCCTCTGATTAAATAATAGGATGGAATGCTACCAAAGCAAACACTGGAGGCAGAAGCAAAAAACGAGACCAGTAAATGACACCTCCAGCTAGACAAGCGAGGCAAGCTGGAATAGTTAAGGAGAACAAGTGAACATGCTGAAAGAAAAAGACCACAGCAGACAAGAACAAAAGGTAAGTTAACAGATGAAGAAAAGGGCAGGAGAAATGCCCCAACTATAGAAATTAAAGTCCCAAGGCAGATTAGAGTTGAAGACAAATATCATTAAGTCATATCTCATATTCTTAGACACACTGTCTTCTCTTAATCATTCTTAATCCCACCTCTTTAAAACTTTACATCAAACCATCAAATCTAAATCTAGACCACAAAAATCTCCTGTGAGCGAGCTTGAGCTTTCCCCAACCCAGAGGACAGCAATGTCCCACTGACTTCCACCTGCATTACTACAGTTTAATATGCCCAACAAATCCTATCTCTGGTAGGCTGTTCCTCCGGACTATAAAACTTTTATCGGATTTAGCACACTTCCAGAACTAGTTCTCTAGACTGTAGCAACATCTCCCCTAAGCACCCAAAGGAGGTGGCCATCAGCAGATACTTGCTAAGTCAACATTAATTTATTAAACATGCCAGTAATTCTCAATCCTTCCTTGGCCGCATTTATCTAAAATTTCAGTCCTCCTTCACACACATTTATTTTTCCTTTTGGGAAGATTTTTTTTTCTCTTCAGCACTTCTCACCAAATACTTGAATGTTACTTATTTATCATTTCCTTATCTTCTGTCTCTGCCACAAGCTCCAAGAGGGCAGGGATTTTGGTCAATTTTGACCACTTCTATGCCTGGGAATCTCTATCTTGGACAAAAGCAGGTATATAATTTTAAAAAAGGTAGAGTGCAAAATTTTAATCAATCACAGAGGATTTGCCATCTCTTGGAAGAGTGTCAAAGACCTACACATATCCGTTAAACGAATACGTGATCCTTCTCGAAAGTTGGTGCGCGACTGATCGCGCCAGGAGACAAGCCCAGCAATTGATTTCATTAAGGAAATAGAACTTTTTGAATCACTGGCAAGGTACTGGGGCAGGTGATCAGACCACAATGCTGAGTTCGGGCAGACAGCCACAGCTGAGGCGCCCAAGATGGTCACGACTATAGTTCGCAAAACAAAAACGCGTTGAGCGCCAGCTGCATACGAGGAGCAGTGGCTCCTCCCGGGCTGAGAAAGGCGTGGTCTCGGCCCGCCCAAGCTCTCAGTCCAGCGCCGGAAGGCGGGGTACGCGCAGTGGCGCCCCTCGGCGCCAACCTTCCGAGCTCCCTCCCTCCCACCTGAGCGCTCGCCGCCGCAGGTCGCCCACGCTCCGCCTTCAGAGCTTCGCCGCCCACCGCGCGCCCCGCCCTAGCGTGCCAGGCCCGCGCAGGGGCCTCCCTCACCCGCGGGCCCCGCAGCCGCCGCAGCAGCGTGTCCTCATCGTCCTCGACATCACCGAAGACCAGCTCCTCCAGGCACCGCTCTACGGCCGGTTTGTCTTCCTCCAGCGTCAGGCGATTCTGCTGCCGGAGCCGTCTCTCCGCCGCCGCCGCGGCGACTGCAATCGAAACGGCTGCGGCGCTCCGCTGGGCCGGTGGTGTCCGCCGGGATGAAGAGACAGCCTTTCGGGGAGGCCCGCCCGTCCCCGCTCTGGCTTTCTGGTCCGATCTCATTTGGGTCTTCTTGTCCGGCTTTGCTTGGGCTCTCCGGCCGGGTCTCCTCCGGCTGCTGCGTTCGGGCGGCATCGTTGGGTTTGAGAAGAAACGCAAGTGCTCACGTGGAGCTACTCTGCGCATGCGCGCCGTCGACTCGCTGGCCCTCGCCGAGAAAGTCCCAGAGGACCGGAAGGAGCCTGCGCGTCCTCTGGTCACGTGACCAACACCCCCTACGTCACTCCCACTCCCCTCGCCAGCCCCTCCCCGTGTGGGAGTTCCTCCGGGACAGCCAATCTTCCGGGTGTAGGGGGACGCGGCGTGACTGGAGTGGAAATTTTTTCCGACACAACTGCGGCAACATATTGAAAGGCGCGCAAGACAGCCAGAGTACAAATGGGGGTGACTGAATGAAACTTCTACTCTTACTCCTGGTCTTTTAACCACTCGACTTCACACAAACCTCAATTACCTTTACTTCCCTTCGTCTTGGTACGGTCCTTAGAGTACGGAGCCTGCAGAGGGTCCCACGCTGGAGGAGAAAAAGGAGGGTATGTAGGGAAGTGGGCCAATCGGGGCGCGGGTCACGGCGCAGGCGCGCTGGGGAGGGAGGGCTATGCTAATGTTGTTGATATCCTGGGGCCACCCGAGTTAAAGGGGGGAAATCCGGGGGCTGCCGCAGCCGCCACCAGTCTGGGCCCAGCTGGGGGCCCCCTGTAGTCGCCGCCGTCCCGGGGAGAGGCGCCTGCCCCCAGCTCGGGGAGGGGGCGCCGCGGGCTCGGGGAGCACGGACAACCCCTACCCATGAGGCCCTGATGGAAAACACAAAGGATCTGGTGAGAGCCGAGCGCGGCAGCCGCTTTGTGTGCCAGGTGGGGGGAACGCCTGCAGCTCCCCGACCCCAGGAACTCCGCAGCTCTCTGACCCCGCTCCCAGGCCTGCTTCTCCATCCCACGCCCCCTCCCCCTACCGACCGTTAAACGATTCAGGGCTTCCCCTCCCCCACCCCCTCAGCCCCAGACTCGTTTGGGTTCTTTCCTCCACTCCCTGGGGGGAAAAAAATCGAGAAGAAAGTTTTTTTATGCTCCCCCCACCCCCACCCTACTCTGGCTACGGAGAAAGGCTGAATCCGACACTTACTTTTTTAGGCGCTCAGGGTGTGGGGTTGGAATGGAGTCCTCACTTCCTTTGGGAGGTGGATGTGGGGAAATATAGTTTTGGTGCTTTGCAAAAGAAGGTACCTGTCTGTTTAGGGACCAGTGCCGCGAGGCATTTTGCACGTGGAGGTGGAAATATTGAAAGGGGGCGGGGTGGGCACGTGTGGGAGGGAGAGGTGGGAGTGGTATTTAGGAAGCAGCCACCGAGGTCGCTTCTTTAAAAGGGTTCCAGATCAGTGGGTTTCTGTGACTACAGCGTTCTCTTTTGTGAAATAAAAATCCTAACATTTCAGAGTCGGAAGACACATTAGAGGTCACCCAAAGCAGCCGTCCCCTCTGCAGCCTCTGAAAAGTGGTAGGTAGTCCGTCCTCTACTAATCCCCTACAAACACTGAGCGCTCACTAGTGCCCAGGAAAGCCCCTTCGGTTTTTAAGTAGTTCTAATCGTTTGCCTACCCTTATTAGACCTTCAGTCTCATTCATGTCCTGATTAAGTTGCTCCTTTTTTTACTTCTCAAATTTTCTCTCACATCCTCCTCACCCACCCACTGCTCATTGGCCTATATTTTGTGTGCCAGGAAAGAACAGCAGGGAAGTTAGGGAGGGAGGAGGATTTGAGAAAGTGAAGGCCAGCTGAAAACTTTGCTGGGTCAATTTCAAGTGTGCTGACTTACACATCTGAAGATGGTTGATACTGCTCTGACAGGAAACTAGGGAATGGAACTCAGGATTTCATGGCCATTTTCTCTCACTAGTGCACCTTTTTGAAGTTAGAAATTTCATCATCTCTGTAGTTCTATTACAAAGCACATTTGCTTGTTGCCTAAATCACTTTCCCTAAGGATCTCTCAAATTGCATCCTGAGGATAGTACTAAAGCGCTTAGAAACTTCAGCCTGGTAGAGAACTGATCAGAACTACTCTCCATCATTTGTCCTGTGCTCCTTGCAAAAACTGTTCTTCCTCCAGGACTCCACTTGCCAAATTCTTTTTTTTTTTTTTTAAGAGTTTATATTTTATGAGATTTTAAATTTATGCAGCACTTTAATATTTGCTTAAAGTTTGCAATATTTTTAATGCACCCTACATTAAAATGCACCAGTATTTGTCACTTGGTAGTTCAGTTTCAAATACATATTGTTGCTCAGTGTTTTAACGTTCTTCATTTAGTGAGCTCTGTTGCCTCCAGTAGTTTTCTCGGCAAAAGAATCTTGGGGCACATGTTTTTTTTCTAATATGGTGAAGTGAGAGCCCAAACATAATGTAGAAGTACTGGTCTAAAAGTCAGCAAATAAATTTTTATCCTAAACTCCCAATCCCCTGTTTAGAATGTTAGAGCACATTTTTTTCCTCCACCTCTTATGACTTAGACACTTGCTTTGCTCTAGTGTGCTTAGACTGGTTTTTGTTTACCTCTACACCAGAGTGTTTAGAAAGAAAATAGCTTTTTTTGCACCACCTTCTCTGAATAACAAGTAGCTTCTATTTATATAGAACCCCATACTCAAGGCTTGTGAATAACTTGCAATTTATGGCAAAATCTGTCTTGAATAAGTCTGTTCATATGTGAAGCCGTGTTTTTCAACCATCCAATTTTTAATTTCATATAAATTTGGACATATAATATTTTCTTAAAATCTAGTCACTAGAATTTAATATGGAATTGAACACTAGATCATGAAAAAATTAATAGAGCTGTATAATTGTGTCTTTAAAATTGTAATTAATATGGAGTTCCAAGTTGTTTTCCTGCTTGCTTTAAATGTGAGCTGTCATGACATAAGTTGACTAACTTTGGAACCATTTGCCCTCTAAACATACTAGACAGGAACAACTGGTTTTACTTTTAAAGAAGACACTGCTGTATTTTTTATGACTAGTCATATGTTGACATTATCTAAGCCTTTCTGGATAGTCAGATGCTGCTTGTAGTCTTTAAGTTATTTTAGAAATTAAAATAAAACAGTTTGGGCTGGGATTGTGGCTCAGTGGTAGAGCACTTGCCTAGCCTGTGTGAGGGACTGGGTTCGATCCCCAGCACCACGTAAAAATAAGTAAATAAAAGTATTGTGTCCATCTACAACTAAATATTTTTTTTAAAAATGAAACAATTTATTTTAAAATGGGTTAAAGCATATAACATAGTGGTCAAATTAAGGCAAAATCATAGTTCATAAGTGCAAATGACATATTAACGTCACAAACCTTGAACTACTAGACTAGTAAAAGCCAGGAATGCTCAGTGATCTCAGTGACCACCTTCTAAACTTAGAAAAGTTATTATCCTTTGGTGGCTCCTTGTTTCTCCCTTTTTCATTTCTAAAAATGTTTACTAGATAAGATTTAACCTTTCACATTTACAGTTCAGAGTAAGACAGCTAATATGTCTCATTAGTCTTAGGTTTTTATTCCAAGAGAGAGAAAAACAGAACAGTAGAAAAAACATTCTTAAAATAGTTACAACAAGCTTAACTGTTTCGCCCTACAACAGGGTATATTAACTATCCCAGACAACTTTTGATTTTATGTAAAAATAACCAATTACTTAGTTCTTTTGGCGGGGGAGGGGTACTGGCTTAAACCCAGGGGCACTTAACTACTGATCTACATCCCCAGGCCCTTCTTATTTTTTATTTTGAGACAGGGTCTCACTAAGTTGCTTAAGGCCTCGCTAAATTGCAGGGGCTGGTCTCAAATTTGCAATCCTCCTGCCTCAGCCCCCAAGTTACTGGGATTATAGGCCAGTAGCGCCCTGGACTTTATATCTTTTTTTAATGAATTTTTTAAAGGATTTATTCCCCATAAATTTAGAATTTATCTTCTTGCTTTGCTAGGATCGACAAGAAAAGGTGCACGAACAATAATTCCATTTGAACAAACCCTGAATGTGAGGTAGGATGAAGTGATAGAGTAAGGGAGTGCCAGAAGATTACATTAGAATTGTGATTCTGCCACTGACTAGTTGTATGATACTTGTTGAAGATCCTCTGTCTTGGTTTTCTCATCCCAGTTGAAGAGCTGATCTAGAATGAGTTGGCATTGTCCAGAAGAACTTTGTGCAGTGTTGTAGTGTAGTCACGTGACTATTGAACACTTAAAATGTAGCTAGTAAACCAAAGAACTCAAATTTTTATTGTATTAATCAGTCAATTTAAAAGCCATATGTCTGCCAAATTGGACATGCAGGTACAGAACAGTATTTACCAAATATAGCTGGACTCACTTCTTGGAGGCTTTTGTTAAAACTACACACCCCTCTTCAGTAGGTCCACAGTAAGGTCAGAATTTTGTTTTTAATGTATACTCCAAAAATTTTTGTTTTATTTTGTTTTTCATCAGATTAGTTAAGGAAATACCATGTAAGAGATTTCTAAGCACCTTCCTAGTTCTCACTGTGGTGTTCATAACCTAGAATTTAGTATAGTATAAGTGATCTCTGAACAAAGTTAGCAAACTGAGCTCTAGCTCTGGCTCTGCTATCTCTTGACAAAGTACAGATTTCCTAATCTCTTTGATCTTCACATTCTTCATCTGAAATGTGGGGTGAGAATCAGCCTTGCTTCCCTTTTGAAGTTTCTATAAACTTCCACTAATATGTGATGACTGCTGTATAAAAAAGTGTAAGCTGCTATATAAATGACAATGTTAAGATCTTTCCAGAATCCCTCCTCCTCCCTTTTCACTGGATTATCTAATTCATACTCTCTATTCTTATAAAACTGGTTGTATATAATGCTCATTAATTTATTTATTAAATTATGTGACCACAGTTTACAGTCTTAGTTGTAGAGTAGGCATTTTTGTTTTGTTTTGTTTTGTTTTTCGATTTCTGGTGCTTAGCATAATGATGTGTGTAGCTTAATAAATATTGGCTAATATAATCTATTTACTTTTAGACTTCAAAAGTAATCAAGCCAGGTATGGTAGCGCACGCCTGTAATCCCAGCACTTTAGGAGACTGAGACTCCTGAGTTCAAAGCCAAGCCCTCAGGAATGGCAAGGCGCTAAGCAACTCATTGAGACCCTGTCTCTAAATAAAACACAGAATAGGGCTGAGGATGTGGCTCGGTGGTCATAGCCCCTGCGTTCAATACCCGGTACCAAAAAAAAAAAAAACCTAATCAATTAATTATAGGTTATTTTATATACCAGAGAAATATCCCTTATTTTGCATATATGTATGTAACTCAATTTTAACTAATGCTCTATGATTACTGTTCAGTGATTATGTATCTTAGCAGTACTGGGGATAGATTGAACCCAGGGGCTATCTACCACTGAACTATATCTCCAGTCCTTTTTTTTTTTTTTAATTATATGTGGATTCAATGCATTTATTTGTTTTTATATGGTGCTAGGATCTAACCCAGTGCCTCACACATGCCAGGCAAGTGCTCTGCCACTGAGCTACAACTTCAGCCCCCCAGTCCTTTTTTATTTCAAGAAAATATCTCACTAAAATTGCTGAAGCTGGCCTCAACTTGAGATTCTCCTGCCCCAGCAGGGTTTTTTTTTTTTTTTTTTTTTTTTTTGTACCAGGGATTGAACTCAGGGGTACTTCACCACTGAGCCACATCCCCAGCCCTATTTTGTGTTTTATGTAGAGACAGAGTCTCACTGAGTTGCTTAGCACCTCGCCCTTACTGAGACAGGGTTTGAACTTGTAATTCTCCTGTCTCAGCCTCCTGAAGTGCTGGGATTACAGGTGTACACCACCGTGTCCAGCTAATTACATATCTTTTGAGCAACCAG